>OZ020521.1:15597516-15887316 GCA_963971425.1 Bryoerythrophyllum caledonicum | reverse complement strand
CGTAGTTGTTGTTTAAGGAATGGTGTGGCAAGAAGTCAGAAGCATGCCATGGTGGAGCATACTTTTTGAAATAAAGGTTTACAATTTGTAATTTATTTTGTCAACTTCTGAATTCTTTAATTGTATGTGGGTGTTAGAAATATTGTGGTGCACTAGGTGGATGCGAATTAGTGAAATGAATAGAAGTTTGCAAACTCGAATTACATTCTGCATACAACAAGAATGACATGTTTAAGTCATTTCGTATGGAATGACTAAATCCATACACAAAACACAAGACAATAGAATAGCAAAAGATATGGATGTAAAACTTATGCATATATGAAAAAAATTTATTGATATTCGGAATAAATCCAAGAATCAATTGAGACAATATAAGCTTTTAATGCATATGCAGAACGACTATAAAGTATCCTAAACTCAAACTACAATATTAACATATAAAATAAATGCGGTGAATGCATACTACGTAAATGGGCCAAATTTTCCTACTCATTCACGTCGGTACGAAGTTCGTAATCGCTGTCATCTTTGATTTCAGCTCCACTAGATCCCGAAGGATCGTCTTCATTATCCGTGGCGGGTTCTTGTTTGATTCTCCGTTTGATCGACAATGTTTTGACGGTTTTGAATCTCTTACAAGTTCCAATGACATCAATGGGATTACTAGGTCGCGTGCGAAGAAATGGATGCATGGAAGCTTTACGTTTCCTCGTGTCGTTTGTAGGCTGCCTAGGTTGTAACCCTAAACCTCCCTGAACCTCGGGGTGATGTATGATGAGCTTAGATAGAGGTACATCGCCATCACTAGGTAGGCCATCGGATTGGTGTTGCGGTGTTCGGGGTCGCACATGTTTTGAAAGGGACACCAAACCGTGGAGGATTTTAAATTGGTTGTAGTGACCGTTGCAAGAGGGGTTGCAAATAGAGACCGCGACGCGTGACCTTGCAAGGACGGTTGATCCTTAGAGGAGGATGCCTTCTTCTCCGTAACGTGAATGGGACTCCGTGTACCGCCGTAAGTACCGCCCTCCATAGTTTTCTCCCCGATAACAACCGTGTCGTCTAGGAATGGCTCTTTCGTTGTTTGCTCGCGGTTGTCCGCAAGTGCGAGACCGTGGACGCCTTCGTCAACACTCTTCACTGAGGACCCTTGCGTTTTTTGCCCGTGTAGTGCCGTTGCACGTGAGGATGATAAATCTTCTCCTCCCTTGTCCTTCGGGTCTTCCGGAAGCGGAGTCGGTCCACGACAAAGGATATTATTGCTATTGATCATGCCGTCTCCATTCAGGTACCGCGCTATGGGCAACAAGTCATCTTCTTTCTCTGCAAGAGTGTCGTCATCGACAAAATCATACTTGGTGATTGGGGTGCCGTGAGTATGATCCATACGTTGAGAAGGGCTGCTGTCGATGTCATCGTCTAGATGCTCTGCATCATAATTGGCAAGGGCACCGGTGTTTGAATCCTCAGAGTAGTCCGGGTCATCCGACTCACGAGGTTGTGGATCCTCTAAATCCAAGTTCTCCGCGTACCACCTCTTCCCATCCGTCAACTTTGCATTCGCAAGCAACTTCGAGTTCGTATACACAAAGACCAAGTCATCAGCCCTTCCCGGTAATAACCGATTCCATTTCTTGTCGTGGACGAAAGAGTAGCTACTCCAATTGCGTTCGCAAGAAGAAGATGACACTGTCTGCGCTAGTATTCTCTTTGCAATTGGTGCAAGGAGCTTTCCACAAGCACCTTCAAAATCCCACCAAGCATACGGAGAACATTTTTGGTCCTTCGGATCCAATATGTCATGGAATGGTACATCCTTGTTTTGGAACTCGTTCACCACGTCCGGGTAAATCTTAGGATCACATAGCTTTTGTAGTACTCATTTGCATGCCGTGATGACATCCGGATCATCGGTCAATTCTTCGTCATGGAGTAAATAAGGATTGAGAAGTGCACCGGCGGAATGTAAATCCGTGGTCATCATCCGTTTCCGTGCGTAGAACTCGTCCTCAGCAATGAACGCTAAATCGCTATCGAGAGTGAATGGTTCATTACGCAACGCTAGGACATGCTTCTCAAGGGTAGAAGCACACTAAGGTGGGTGCACTTTCGGACAACCTATTATACCAAAAAAGTAGTAAAAGTCAACCCTTCTTTGGAATCCAACTTGCCTTGTGTACATTGAGTATAAACATGAATATTTTTAGCATTCCTAAAGTCTAGCAAGTGGTGTGACACGCGCGGCTTTAGGAGCCTCGAAAGTCGCGCCTATTGTAGTTTTTGGAGGCATTTAAGAGGTTTAATTTGTACTAAATTTGTACCTTTGCGGGAGTGGAAGGTGTTTTTGTTTGCCACCTTTTACTCATATTACTTGAAAATCAATTTGCTACCTACATGGGGATCCCCTTAAAACGGCTGGATACTGAAAAAAAACAAAGTTTGGATCATTTTTGAGTATATTTTGCCCAAAAATAATTTTAGCACTTTGACCGTAAAAATCACAATGAGCAACTAAAAATTATCACAACTTTTAATGTGCATTTGAAGGCTTTAATCATGTTCTTCCATTATCTAAGTGTGAATTTGTACTATCTTTTGTCAAACAACATGATATTCGTACTTTTGTTGTATTTATCCAGACTGTGACGTACTTTCTGAAAGTTAAAAAAGTACATATATTTATGTGTTCCCAATGTTTTTTGGAGTAAAGCACAACAATTTTATAATATTCATTAGTATTGCTAACATCATTGCAAAAAACATTAGTACTTTTGCATTGGGAGCACTACTAATCCGGCCATTGAAGTTTGGGCCCCCTGAAAAAACTGCTCGTGACGTACTAAGTGCTCCACCCTAACTTGCTTCCACCCTCGAGGTCGCGAAGGATGTGGAAAACCTTGGGCATGCAAGGTTCCTTGGCATCGAATTCCCGAAGCGCATACACTACAGGGGCTACCATCTCGTGGAAGTTCGTGCACCGCTCCCAGAAATGCTCATCTAGAACCACTCTTTTGATGGCTCAAGAAATGACTACTTTATCTCTAGCCGAGAGTGACTTCTTGGAGGCATATGCCCGCCATTCAGGATCAACGACGGTTTGCTCCAATGATTCCTTGACCTTCAGCAGGCGATCTATCATTATGAAATTACATGCAAATCTTGTTTGCCCAGGGAGCCATAGGCTGAACTTCGCCTCGTGTTTACGAAATAGGGCCAGGGGAATTTGTCGATTCTTGACAAACTTAACCAAGAACTTGGCCTTCTCGAGAGTTTCTTTTACCCATGTAGCCTTCCCCCAGTCCTCCAACAATAAGTCCATGGCATGCGCGGCACATCCTTGAATGTATATGTGTGGATATTTCTTGACGACCAATGTTGAGGCATTGAGCATGACTGGAGCATTGTCAGTACACACCTGAACAATGTTGTGGGGGCCAACTTGTTCAATGAACTTGAACATGATGGATGCCAGGTACGTAGCGTTCTTTTCATTGCCCGTATTATCTACAGCTCCCAAGAAGAGCTCTCCAGCGGGAGACACGAGCATTGCATTGCACAAAGGGCGACTAGTCACAGACGTCCACCCATCTATGGCTAGAGTTCCTCCAAACTTCCGAACACTCTCGAACAATCTTTTATTGAGTTGTGCTTCCAAATCAGCCTTCGCTTGTCCCAACAACCTTGTTCGAATGTCATGGTAAGAGGGTGGGACATATGGTTTTTTGAAAGAGGCAGTCTTCATCACGGCTTCCTTGAATGCAGCATTCCGTGCTATAGCAAACGGCACGTTTGCTTCGTAGAAAAACTTTGCCCACACTTTGTCTAGCTCCCGCCGCTCCACTTCTTGAAAGCCCTCTTCGAGCACGGATTGCCTCACCAATCTGGGGAACGTGGCACCTACACTCCCTTGTTCGGTGAAGTCGTGGAAGGTGGGGGTTGGTTCAACCATGGTTGATGGTAAAATCACGGGGGGGGGGCTTGAGTGGACCCTACACAAGAATCTTCACCGGTGGACTTGGACGTGATATATCCTGAGGCAGGCGTAGATTTCAATGGTGGGGTGGGGCAATGTTCGGAGAAAAGTTCTCCATTGTGTTTCGGGTAGTGGCCACGACAATTTTTAAACAAAGTCTGTACGCGGGGTGTCAATTTGGTGCAGAGGCCAACACCGTTATTGTGCTTGCCAGGGAGTTCTTCGTACCTGAGATGACTTAGTTGTCGTTCTAGCCTTCTTGCAAAAATGTGGTGACAAAGTTTGCATCGGACGGAGTCGGTCTTCCTGCCTTGTACTTCAGTGATTTCGATATACCAAGGAGACCATGGTTTGGTAGCCATTCTGACCGGTGTAGTATCGAGAAATGAACAAACGTGATAGGTAGTATGTGGAAGAAATATCAGGAGTTCCAAAGAAACTCTGATATTCAAGACTTCCGAACTCGATGATTACCAAGCAATAGATACATAATGCAGCTGAAAGCTCTTGGAAAACAAAAGTTCAGAAGTGAAGTGAGGCTCTATGTGCTGTTTTCTTTATACTCACGGTGATTCTGACCGTTGAGAGACGATTCATTGTCAATCTAATAGGGGACGGGGGAGCTGTCGTGAGAAGGTCGTCCGCCGCGGCGGTCGGCCCAACGGTCGGCCTTGGCGGATGGCCATGGCGGACGGCGGACGGCCACGCAGACAGCGGACGACGGACGCCGGTCGCCTGAAGCGGAGGGTCGTGCGGTCGGCCGCGGAAAACAACGGACGGCCGTGTCGTCGGCCCAAGCGGACGGAATGGGCGGTCGGCCGGGGCTGCGGATGGCTATTTACCCCCGGGTAAACTGACAAAACTCGTTATGTCACCGGACGTCTTGATAGGCCGGAGAACGTCCTCCGTCTTGACGTCCTGACGTCAGGGACGTCGAGCGTCCTGACAACCCTGACTCATACCACACCAAAATTTAACCCCGCACACAATTATTACACCGACGGCTTCTTTAAACCACCAGAACAAATTAGCCCAGGCTCTTGGCGTAGAGAAAAAGCTGGCTATGGCATATATAATTCTACCAAAGAAATTAAACTAGCCAAAAGACTCCATGGACTACAAAATATCCTTAGAGCTAAACTCATGGCCATTCATAAAACACTACAAATCATCACAACAAAATACAAAAATGAACCGGCACATATATTCACGGATTGTATAAACGCACTATACGTACTAAACACTCAAATAACACATCCTACCCTTCACAATAGCCACCCCGACCAAACCATACTAACATCAATGGTCCAAATGTTACAAAACCGTACACATATCACAACCCTCCACAAAGTAAGAGCCCATGCCAACATTGATGGCAACGAACAAGCAGACAAACTTGCAAAAGAAGGCCGCGAAAAAATACACAAAAATGCCAAAGACCCACACGAACATGCCCATGCCACCCCATACTACTTTCAAAAAGAAGATTGGCCTTCCAAAGAAGATACCCCCGACAAAGGCCCAATTAGATTTTTGGGCAAATATCTCAATAAACAAGACCTCTACAACTACCTTGACTCAATCTCAGCAAATATTCCTAACATAGAAAAATGGACTAATAATAACGACATAGACAATGAACTCTCTACAAACTTTTGGAAAAACCCCATCATCTCAGACTCACAAATAACATGCCTCATCAAATTCCGTACTGGTCAATATATGGGAAACACTCGCAAACAACTCTTCTTTGTAATAGAAAGGTTCCCAACCATAACATGCCCCATATGCCCCTCTACGGACCCCGACACATGGCTTCATGTTCTACTCAAATGCCAAAACCACCACATACACTCTCTAATTGTTAAAAGACATAATAAAGCGGTATGGGAAGTTCGAAAACTAATCACCTCATACAATAAAGCGAGATGTTTTATACTAATGAACGCCGGCACTTTTAATAACAATCCACAAGAAAATACGGTCCCCCCTTGACTACTTCCATGCTCATGTGCGACCCAAAGATGTCATTGCAATGCTAGGCTCAAACCGGACATCCTATGTGTTAGAGGTTTACCATACAATGACCCGCCACCCGACCACATGAACCAAGACTACACCATTCAATTCATTGAATTCACATATTGCAACGATAGATTTTCTCCGGAAACAATCCAAAACAAAATAGACAAATACCAACCCCTCATTGACGACATCATTGCCCTTGGATGGAAAGTGGACCCCCTTATTGTTATCTCATCCGGCGCCCGTGCCACCACCTTTATCCCATCTATGAAAACTCTTGAAGATACCTTCAAAATACCCATTGAAACAATCAAAACCACCTTTAAAAACATTAACACCATCGCTACCCAATACGCCATGTCCATTTTGCTACATAAACGTAAAATTGAAAACAACCAAGCCCTCCCCGATATACAAGACCCCCCTTAAATGCTTCTCCTGACTGGTTGGTTCTGTGGTTGTGGCGACTTGCTTAGTTAGCTGTTACGTTGGTTGTTTGTGTGATTGGTTGGTATCTGGTCACTTGTTACATAGTGTCTACCGTCGAGAGGGGGAAGTAGTTCCAATTTGCTAATTCCTTGTCCGGTGGGCATGGTCTTAGTAGTGGAACGAACAGACATTTTATTCACGCCGGCTCCTTCGGAGACTGGCGTTCTTCTTCTTCTGCACTCTACCTACTTAACACTCAAATAACACACCCTACCCTTCACAATAGCCACCCCGACCAAACCATATTATCATCAATGGTCCAAATGTTACAAAACCGCACACAAATCACAACCCTCCACAAAGTAAGAACCCATGCCAACATTGGTGGCAACGAACAAGCAGACAAATTAGCAAAAGAAGGCCGCGAATAAACACACAAAAACGCCAAAGACCCACACGAACATGCCCATGCTACCCCATATTACTTTCAAAAAGAAGATTGGCCTTCCAAAGAAGATACCCCCGACAGAGGCCCAATTAGATTTTTGGACAAATATCTCAAAAAACAAGACCTCTACAACAACCATGACACAATCTCAACAAATATTCCTAACATAGAAAAATGGATCAACAATAAAGACATTGACAATGAACTCTCTACAAACTTCTGGAAAAACCCCATCATCTCAGACTCGCAAATAACATGCCTCATCATGGTCCATCAGATTCCGTACTGGTCTATATATGGGAAACGCTTGCAAACAACTCTTCTTTGGAATAGAAAGATTCCCATCCATAACATGCCCCATATGCCCCTCAATGGACCCCGACACATGGATAACACTCAAATGCCAAAACCACCACATACACTCTCTAATTGTTAAAAGACATAATAAAGCGGTATGGGAAATTCGAAAACTAATCACCTCATACAATAAATCAAGATGTTTCATACTAATGAACGCTGGCACTTTTAACAATAGTCCACAAGAAAATACGGTCCCCCATTGGCTGCTCCCATGCTCGTGTATGACCCAAAGATGTCATTGTAACGCTAGGCTAAAACCAGACATCCTTTGTGTTAAAGGATTACCATACAATGACCCACCACCCGATAACATCAATCAAGACTACACCATTCAATTTATTGAATTTACATATTGCAATGATAGATTCTCCCCGGAAACAATCCAAAATAAAATAGATAAATACCAACCCCTTATTGACGACATCATTGCCCTCGGATGGAATGTGGACCCTCTTATTGTAATCACATCCGGCGCCCGTGCCACCACCTTTATCCCATCTATGAAAACTCTTGAAGATATCTTCAAAATACCCATTGATACAATTAAAAACACCTTTAAAAACATTAACGCCATCGCTACTCAATACGCCATGTCCATTTTACTGCATAAGCAAAAAATTGAAAACAACCAAGCCCTTCCCGATGCACAAGACCCCCCTTGATTTCCCCCCCGCTTCGATTTTTCTTGCTAGCCGGTTTTTGAGGTCCAAGGTACTTGCTGGTTGGTTTGTGTTTTAGGCTTCGTGTTTGGTTTGTTGGATGTTCGGTTACATAGTGTCTACCCTCGAAAGGGGGAAGTAGTTCCAACTTACTAATTCCTTGTCCGGTGGGCATGGTCTTAGTAGTGGAACGAACAGACACTTTATTCACGCGGGTCCCTTCGGGACCGGCGTTCTTCTTCTTCTTCCTCACGCATGAACAATATGAAGTCCATGAGGATTCATCTCCATCAAATGAGTCTTGGAGAGAACTGCTCAAACTCAAACTATGGCCTCTTTCCAAAATAACTCTGATGTTTACTCAATTTTTATGAGGACCAATGGTCATGTTTCCTTTCTCTGAATAATTGACAACCTTTACTCCTTTCAACAAAGGTCTATCAAGAATTATAGGATATCCACATCGTGTTTTAGCAACCCCATGAATTTGAACGTTTGTTTTGACCGTACTTCCATTCACTATGACTGAAGGTTGACTAATTAATATACTAAGGATTTTAAACATCTTTGATTAGCTACTTTCAACTTCATATTAGATTTCTGAATAGGAAATAGACACAAGTTGTCAACTAGCCAATTAGACATCACATTAACTGTTGCACCTCCATTTGTATTTCAAATGGCTTGCATATTCTTGTACTTATACCTTGTCTTAACTCCCTTCTCAAAGACGGGCACTTCGCAATAAGTTGTCGTACAATAATCTTAGCACATTGTCTCCCTATGTTCGTTACAATCGGATGTTCTTCTTATCCCTTGCTTAGGATTATATCGTTTATCCCTATTTGCCGCCCCGGTTTTCTTGCTTCACTATGCTTCCTTCTTTCGTGATGCGGTCATACCAAGGCTACTACACCAGATCCCATCAGAACTGTGAAGTTAAGTGCCTTTGGGTCGGAATAGTACTGGAATGGATGACCTCTCGGGAAGTCCTGGTGTTGCATCCATTTGAAATGGTTGTGAGTTCAAGTCCTATTGCTGGTGTGGTGCCTACCACAATAGTCCACCCAATTATGGTGGGGGGTTCTAAGGCCTCGTTGTATGGGGACCACAAAGCCCTTGGACAGATGACATGTCGGTTGTCTCTTCACTAACGCATTATGGTGGGGGGTTCTAAGGCCTCGTTGTATGGGGACCACATGCTTAGTGAAGAGAATGAACAAACACTATATTCACGTCGGTCTCCTTCGGAGACCCGAGATCTTCTTTCTTGATGTGTTCTTTTCCAATTAATTCTTCTTCTTGTGTTGTTCTATCTTTCTTTTGTGCAACCATTACTTTAGCTTCAGAACTATTTTTGTGGAAGTACACTCTAACAAGTTTATTTCTACTGGCTTAGTTCCTAATGATGATGCTCCACTACCTTCCGGATTCCTATTTTTCTCTCTTTGGACAATTAGATGCATAATGACCTCGTTTTCTGCAATTATGGCATACCACGAATTGCTAAGATCTTCAAGCACATGGTCTTCTGGTAATGTACTCTTGCTTCTAGCATTATGGCTTTGAACAAGAAACAACTTTAATTCTTGGAATTCTTTTACCAATTTGGCAACTGTAGGTGTATTTTGGGGTTACTGACTCAACAATTTGATCCTCTTTTTTCTGTTCAAAAGCTAGAGTTATATCGAATGTCTTTGATTCATCCCACGGAACTGTTTCTTAAATTAACAGAATTTACATTGTCAAGACCCAATCTCCACAAATTGCATATTTTAATGTTTTTTCCAGCTCCAAACTCGGCCTCAAACTCGGCCTCCCTTGGCATAGTTTGATCTTTGATGGAGTTCGGCCCAGGTGCCCATATGTGGAAGGCACCCCAAGTCAGCTTTTCTAAGTGATGGAATCTACTTTAATCTTATTGCAGATTAAGAGAAATTCAATCATATTTGTTCCATGTCTTCACATTTCAGGCAGTTTTTACACAACTAAACTCCAACTAAACTCGGTCGGGGATGTTGTCATGCTTCACAGTGCTCAATATCTGACCAACGACCATCGAAGAGCAAAGCCCCGCCTGGATCCTCTCCAATTGCGAATGGTATAAATACGTTTCTCAATCCCACCATAGCAAGGCCCGGGGCATGTGACCTGAAGTAGGTTTCGGCGTAGATGTTGTTTGTGACATGTGAGGTGCGCATCAGATCAATGCGGAGAAGGTGGCGGTGACCGGGAAGAAGGGGGAGCAGAAGATTTACAGGTGGCACTCGGGCAGGCCCGGAGGCATGACGAGGAGACGTTCGACAACTTGCAGAAGCGCATTCCGGAGCGCATCGTGGAGCACGCAGTGCGCGGCATGCTCCCCAAGGGCCGGGTCAGTGCTCCCATCCCTCCTCTCCTCTCCTCTCCTCTCCTTGTGCTGCAAGATGCATTTCTAGGTGTTTTCTGAAACCAGTTGTGTTCATGTGTGTGTGTGGATTGAAATACAGCTCGGAAGGAGGCTCTTCACGCACATCTGAAGGTGTACAAGGGCGCCGAGCACCCTCACATTGCCCAGCAGCCTGCGCCGTTGCCGATTACAGACGAGCGAATTCAAATAGTGAAGCAAAGTGGTCAGTCTGTAGTCGTAGTAGGCTTATTCTTTTTCTAGCAGAAGTTGGATTTTTTCTTCTCATTACAGTATGGAATTGAGGTGCATTTTCATCGTGGTTCTTGAGGAAGAATGATATGTGGTTGCTCAAATTAATGAGGGCTCAATTAACCCCTACATGCCGAAAGTCCCTTTGGGCACATTTTCAGTTTGGATAGGGTCCCACAATGTTGAATTTAGCTATGATCTTTTGTGATTTTTTAATGAATTGGCAACTTTTTATTAGCTTCCCGTACATAATTTTTGTAGAAATCCAACTGACGGTTCAAAAGTTATTGTTTCTTTTAAGTAACATATACAAATAGTGCAGCGGTTTAGTGTGACCTATAACAAATATTGTCGCAAATCTTTAGTTAATTTTAGATTCAATATAGATTTGAGTTTATGTCCATAATTAAAGAAAAAGAAAAATTTCATCTTGGAAAAGGAATGGAAATCTTTGCATCTACCGTACGGATTTTTGAATTTCAAAAATATGAGAAGGATATGATATATGCAAAACTTCAAGTGCATTGTTACTTCTCTGCACATAGTTGCATTGCAGGATTTTTAAGGACATCTTCTCCCCCTCTTCTACTTCTGAATTTGGTGCACATGTGCCAAACAATATCCTTTTAACTTAAAATTAGAAAATCATGGCCTATTGTGCAAAAAGTTGCCATAGCAGGTAGTCCAAGTTTGTTGAAGGTGTTTAGTATGACCTCATAAATAGTTTATGTTTCACTTCAAAGGTTGATATCTTTCAATCCTTACGGTCAAATTGAACAAAGGTTTTACGACATACACTTGTAAAACCCTTGTACAAAATCCTATGATTAGATATGTAAAATTTGTGTTTATCTGCATTCTGTGTTGAATGCATTAAAATTGGTAGTTTTCAATGAGTTTGGATGCAAAAATGCCACGGGCATATAGGGGTTAATCCCTAAGGCATCTTGCAACCCATTTGGTCGTATTGAATTTTGGTGGACAGTGGCATTGATAGGGCCGTGTATTGGGCAATCATCGCCAAACAGATTTCGTGGGGCATGATTCAACTTAAATTTTGAAACCAATTTCGGAATTTTGGAACAATCATGTGGCCTTTATAGCATGAACAATGTGGTTTTACTTGTATACAATTTAACCTTGATAATATCACATCCTCCGTTTCACCAAAAAAATGTGATATTATCAAGGTGTGACAACTTTGATACATCACATTTGGCAATTTTAGGTAAAATGTGATGTTATCCAAAAAATGCAAAAAAAAATTAAGAAGATAACTATAAAATGATAATGTCAAACTACACTGATTTTGATGTTTAGTGTCATGGGCAGTAGATGACTTGTAAATGCTGTGAGTTTTTACTTTTGATATAAATTTTTACTAAGAGCACAACAATCTATACTACTCAAAGAGCAGGATCATAGTGGACATGCTTGATAAAAATATTCATCAAGAGTGAAAACTTATAGCATTTACAAGTCATTTACTGCCCATGACACTAAACATCAAAATCAGTGTAGCAAGGTTTTGCAACTAGATCAATCACCATCACCTCACAGAAACTTTTTAAAAAGCACTTTCAAATCCAAATGACCAATTACCATACGTTTCCAATACATCATTGATGAAGCACCATTGTATGTGCTCTGGTCATATGTTGATGAGTGTAAGTCTGAAAGATGGTAATTCTTAATGACCAATTACCATTGGTAAATCCTTTATTTTTTATTTTTTTTATTTTTTCATATTTTAAATCCAGGGATAGAATCCAGGCAACAACAACGGAAACAACTTCCACCATCATTCATCTCACAATTTTTCATCCATTGAACTTGTTATTATCACACTTACACTAAGATTTTTTTTTGGTTTTTGAAGTGACATTATCAAGGGTGGTAGTGATATTAACCCCTAAGGTACCAAGACAGTTTTACACCAAAAACACTTCAAAATTGTTGGATTCTAGTGCAATGAACAAAGAAGGAAACAAAAACTCTTATTTTTAGTTCTGACCGTAGGATCTCAATAAAGGCTTACTAAGTAATACATGTACAAAATTTCATAAACTTTGACCGCACGGATTGAAAGATTATAGTGTTTGAAGTCAAGCAAATGGTTCATTTTCTTCCCTGCGTTTAGTGGATCAGCAGACTTTGACTTCACTTGGTGTCAAAAAATTTCACTACACAAGGTCTAAATCTATCACCATCTTGTTAAGCATGATGTTAGCTCCTTACACACCAATTTTTAGAGGTAGAGACAGGGTGTAGCATATTCAAAACAAGTGTGCAAGGAGTGGAGGCTTGAAATTTGTTAATTCACACTTTAATTTTTTTTGAACTTAATATGTTTTCGATTGATAATCCGAATGGTTGATAAGAAGGTTTACAGTACATATTGTTGTGGAAAAAATAAAAAGTGAAAAATATGAAGATCTCTAGGTTTTATGAAGAAAAGAAGAAGTTTTTTGGTACCTTGCCCGACAATGAGTGACAATGTGTGAAAATGTTTGACTTGGGTTGGTATGCTATTTTTCACTAAAGACAAGAACTTTTTTTTGACAACATGAAGGGAAATAATATTACTTGCGATTACTGAAAATCTCACTTTCAATAGAGTGTCCTATCAAAAGTTTTTGGAGGTGCCCGAGGTGCCCGCCCTCCCCATTTAAAATTCAAAACCCTATAACTTTTTCATCAAATGTCCAATTTAGGAAAAAATTGTTTTTCCACTAAGCTCTTGATAATGTCTTTCTATAGTGAAAATTTCAAAGAAGAATGTTGGAAATTGACACCATAGGAACCTGACCGAACTTTCAAAAAGCCCATTTTTGACACTTGGTCCTTTAGGGGTTAACAAGGGAATTTTTACACTAAGACAATCGGTTTCAAGGTTTTGGGTGATAATATCAAGGTGTTCTATTAACAAATGTGATTTTATCAAGGTTAGACTGTAATACCGTAACGGTTGCCCGGGGCAGCCTATTATATTGTAGACATTGAGTTGTTGCCAGTGGAAATAATTACGGATATGAGACCCGGCTCAACCGATCAAGGGGACGTTGCAAGTTTAGAGCAGCTCCACCGCAGGCTCCCATCCCGGCAGACCTGCCTGGTTTGGGGGGTCCGGGTGACATGGTCCCTCCACCACGAGCCCAGGCAACTGTAGACCGCCATATTTTTTGGTGTTTTTTTTCAGAGCAACGGGATAATAGCGCCTTATGGCAGCCTCCTTGAAAACTTCACTGGGCGCAACCTTCAATGAAGACCTTCCACGTGGGGCTTCTACAGGGTTCAAATTTTTTTCCAATTCTGCGGTGCGTGTTTCCACCGACTGCATCACTCCGGGCCCGCATTCCAAATTCTTTTGCAGTAATTTTTCCCCGGTTTCCAGGCTCCCGAGTGGAGATGCTCTTAGTTGGGGTAGTTGCCAATGAAAAAATTCGCACGCGAAACTCTCTCACAGGCTTCTCTTCACCTACGGAGCAAGAGACCACCATGCTAACCATTCACAGGATAAGTATATTCGCTTGGCGTCAGAGAAAGCCAATCTCATCCAACCACGTTCGCAGCAGGTGGAGAAAGTTTCTCATTCTCACGCACTGTGACTACCCCTACTGTGACTACCCCTAATGTCAAAGTTGACGTTGATCATATTCTAAAGTTAGGTGTCCATTGCTACACGAGGTGAACCTTATTATATATCTGAAGTGAGGGCTTGAGGTAGCCGATATGGACCACTGGAAGGCTACTGAAACCATTTGTGATAGTTTGGAATACTAGACAATTAAGGTGCTTGTATCTTATAAAATCCTTACGAACAAGCGAGAGCAGTTGTCCACTAAGCAAATGAATCTCACCTGTTCTCACGTGACAGTGAAGAAGAGTCTACAGGCACCATGAATTAGCAGACATCTCTTAATCAAGGTATAGACATCCATGTGCCTGCAAGATGATAACAGGGTAGTAGAAGGGGCAAGTAGACAGTAAGGGCATTCTTAGATTGAAAGGTACAATGCTACTACAAAGTGGAAAAAAATGTATTGAGAAGGGTATAGCTGAATCTAACACAGAAAGAGAGAGAGAGAGGAAGAAAACTTGTCTACTTCCAGAGCTCCTCCATCGGGATACCGCGGTCCCTCGCGACGTCCCTAAACTGCTTCATCTTTCCCACGGCCTCGATCACCGCCCTGGCGTTGTTGAGCGGGTTCTCGCTGCCCAGCTGCTTCCCCAACGCGTTCTCCACTCCGGCCAGCTCCAGCACCACTCGCACTGAGCCTCCCGCAATCACTCCTGTTCCTGTGGCTGCCGGCCTCAGCATCACCTTGGCAGCCCCGTACTCTCCATCGGCTCTGCAAAAAGACAAACTTCAGCAATTGGTCCCAATGCATTGCAACCTCCAGATCTGCCCATAAGTTTCCTCAGAAGACGACGCAGCCACATCAGCATTGAGTGCCATACATTCAAAGCCAAATTCTGTAAAGCTTTACTAGACACATGTGCTTAGTAAAGCCATACATTCGAAGCCATATATTCAAAGCCATATACTATTAACCCTTATAGTATATGGCTATGAATGTATGACTGCACAGCATTATGTCCCTAGAGTCGCACATGTCCCTAGAAAAGCCATCAATTCAAAGCCATGTGCTATAGACCACAGATTGCTATGCGCTCTGAGCGGTTATAATGACAAGCTCCATTAAAACGAATTTCCACGTCAGTGTAGTGTAGGGTTAGGAGCTTGGTCAGGAATTGGCCGTATTCTCATGGACGAAGTGACATACACATCTATAAAACCCTTGAAGCGCCTGAAAACACTAACGTGATGAGATATGGTAGCACATACTCAATTGTGCATCATTGACAGATTCGTCTCAACGTTGAAACACTGTATCTTATGAGAATGTATCCCCAGTGCATCGTGGCCAGGAACGGAGCCAAATGGAAATGAAGCCTTGCAAAACTCTATCCCCATTGAATCACAGAGCCAAATCACATATGAAAGAGACAATGTACCTTATCCCCACTGAATTGTGTCCAGAAACCAAGCCAAAACACATAGCAAAGAGATAATAAACCTAGTAAACCTATATTCCCATTGCATTGTGTCCAGGAACCGATCCAAAACACATAAGACAGAGACAATGCACCTCACATTGTTCTATCCGCGCTAGGAAACCAAGCCAAACCACCAATAGCGAAGAGACAGTGAGCCCTGTCCACATTGGAATTCTAAGCCACGACTTTGAATGCACGAACAATTGAGAGGTGAGGGCACAACACAGTACCTGTGAGGAAACGTGAGGTACTTGGTCATGGGCACCTGCACCAAGTGGCGGCGCGCATCCGTGGCGCTCTTCTGCACCGCAGTGATGACCTCCTTGGCGGACCCGACGCCCACCCCGACGGTCCCCTTCTTGTCCCCAATCACCACCACCGCCCGGAACGACATCTGCTTGCCGCCCTTCACCACCTTGGTCACCCTGCGGATCTGCACCACGCGCTCCTCCATGCTGTCCGCCGCGCCGCGGCCCCTGCGGTCCCCGCCGTCGCGTCGCCCCCGCCTCCCGCGCCCGCCCTCCTCGTCCTCTCCGCCGCCCAGCGTGTCCTCGCCCACGGCGCTCTTGCGCAGCCCCTCGAACGCCTTCCCGTACAGCGCCTCGTACGCGGCCGTAATGTCCTCCTCCGACTCCTCCTCCTCCTCCTCCACGTCGTACGCCCCAGCCATCGCCGCGGGCACCCTCCTCTCCGGGAGCGAGGCGCGCATCCCCGAGGCGAAGGACATGGTCATCGGGGAGGACGCCATGGGCAGCGCGGTGGCCGTGGCGCGCGAGAGGGCGGTCTCTGCGCGCCCTGACGAGAGCGCGGCCAGGCGCGTGGTGCTGGCCACTGCCGTGGTCATGGAGACGGCCATCGCTGCAAATCTGCTTGAATTGCGAGTGCAATGCTGAGGAGAATGGGATAGAACACAGAGGCCCCCAAACCCTAATTGGGATGCACAACACTTGGGAGGCTTTGGGGATAAGTTATCACTTCCTCCTTGTGTGCCTTTGGATGTGGATAAGGTGGGGCTGTCGCGGCAATTGGACCCGACCTTATGTACCGCTCTCCGTCATTTCTCGTGTTGGGCTCTGTCACGGGTTTGGGGTCCGGTCTACTTGGCTTGTGATTGATTACCTCGGTCAAGGATTTGTTACCGACGTCTTTGGACCCAGACTCCTATTAACCCTTACACGTCAGAAGGGCCGCTGGTGGCCACAGTATTCTACACGTATAAATGTCATATTTGAACATGATAAGCTTGAGATATTGAAATAGTCTATCCTTCAAATGAAAGATGTTAGTTGAAGCATTTTCGATCCAAAGGTGAAATTCTTGCTAAACTTTAATACATTTTTTGTATTTTTCGGAGTGAAGTATATGTTTGTATTTACGGTTCCCAAGTGACATCTGAGGGTTAACCCTTTAGTGACTACTTTTGATTTTATTCATGGTTTCTTTGTATGTGTGTTACAGTAGATAAATTCAGAAAACTTGTTTAGCCTACACATTAGTCACTTCTGTACATAATTAGTTCAGAATGGAGAGTGTCCAATAATTTTTGGAAAATTCAAGAGATTTGTTTTTTCACATAACCAATTCATAGTGGAGAATGTCTAGAAAATTGGAAAACTCAAGAGGTTTGTCTTGGTGAATTGACTGGTGACAAAACATTGGCATAGGTTTGAGAACTGTAAAATCAAGAGAAGTCAAAAGTTACAGTCATCATGGTCGCATATGCCAGTCAGTTCAACACCAACCGATTAGTTATTCTCGGTGACTACAACGAAATATGAGACAAGCTCGGAAGGGGTTTTCTCAAGAGAAACCCTGAGTGGCAGTAAGATTTCTTAAGAGAGATTCTAACTGAAACAAAACATTTGTGTGACCCACCCAACACTCTGTTTTCAGCTATGCCTCACATAAAACTCTTCACCCTTGAAGAAACTACACTCAAATACCTTGACTACATAGCCATCGTTTACAACTTTGACATGATAGGGTGGCAAACGCCTCAGTCAGTCAGCATCTCTGGTTTTATCAAAGAAATGGATGTGGGGATTTTCAGAACTCAGCTTCACGGTCAAAACGAGAATAGAAGGAAGTTAGAGGTTGCCGCGATATGCAGGGGCAGACATTACATTCAGGATTTCTGTCACTGAGGCCATGGAACATAGAGCGGCCTTTAGCACTTCGCTTGGGCATCCGGGCTTCACAATATCCTTCACCTGCACCCACGATTTCATAAAAGCCAAGTCACAAACATATGTCAAATTTCAATGAAAAGTTGACGAGACTATTCATCTGAGTGCAAATCGAGCGCTTAAAAATACGTCAGGCAAAATAAAAGGTTGCTCGTCTGCAAAACATGTCATTGTCTGAATCATGTTTGTGGATTGAGCTCAAAATCAAGCACCTTAAATAATCACGACAAGACTTCCAGTCTCCACGGCATACAAGAAAGTAACTCACCTTGTCAAGGTATGCGTAAAGCTCTTGGACCTTGCCAATGTAGTCATTATCTTCCACTGCAAGCGTGGTTGTAATCAGGTCGGCACCAGGACCAGAAAATTGAATTGGGCCAGGGTTTCTGTAGAGATCGTCCATCAACCATGTGCCTGCGTGATGAGATAGCATCCTGCGGCCACAAAACTATTTCGTTAGACAATACAAACGAGCCAATAAACAAGACTCGTTACGCATGTACGTACAAAAGTTCAAACTTGAAATTGCATGTCAATGTTGCAACATAACTGTTCGGATATTCTTAAATTATGATAATGTAAATTGAAGCACTTCAGTCCCAAACTACTAGTAAAGGTTCAAGATAATTACTCATAAGGCTGGCCCTTCAAGTCCACTTTGGTACGGTGCAAGGCAGGTTTGCCTATTTGCGAAACGCCAGGACCTCGAAGCCAGCGCTTCACCGACATCATTGCCTACATACACGTTGCAAACAACCCCATAAGGTTCAGTTCTCTTAGAAATCGTAAAAGAAGAATCAAATCAATCATGATATAAACTCCTGCCAGTGCTTCAGATTGAAGTATCCAAACACTTCTGAATCTAAAAATATTCAAAACCATTGTTGACTCACCGTGAATGGTGCTCCTCCACAGCGCCATTCAGAAACATCCTGCTTCAAATTGGCTACCGTAGCCAAATATCCAGTAACGCCAGCTTGTGCCAAGTAGTACGCGGTTTGACCCAAAGCCTGCTCACACACAATTGACTGATTAAAATCTACCAGGGGAAGGATGGTCGGACCAAATATCTAGTCTGAACCTTATTCAAGATAAAGATGCAAGAAATATCAAACACCAAGAACGGGATCCTCCTGACATTCACGTACATAGGCATAATTACAGTCGAAATTGGACGGCAGTGATCCACGAGCTTGATAGCCGAAGAAGTGACAGATAGCATTGAACTTCTTCCCCTTGTAGAGTCCAGCCTTCTGCAATCACAATTTCTCCCATTATCAGCTGATGGCTTCACATTTTGGAATTATCCTACCTGATTATACAGCAACCATGATAACCCTTCCAGACCTATCCAAAACCGTTTGCTCTGTTATCAGGCCAGAACTGGATATCAAAAGAACTACAGCAATTCCAAAAGGAATTGTCGGTAATGAGGTACTGCCAGCTTGATAAGGGTAGAGAATTTACCGTCCTCCTTGTCATTTCGCTGTCGACCAGCTGAGCCAGGAGTTTCTCTGTTTCAATCTGCGACAAGAAACTGTTCAGCGTTCAAATAGCTCTTTCCAGCAAAACGAAACCATTGGGATGCTTACGAAATTTAATTAGTGAATTTATTTCTAAAATCTCGTCCCTTACCAAACCTATAAAGGAAAATTAAAACATCACTTGATGCTTATTTGTTGCTTTATGTCACTTGAAACAGAATTTTACAATAGCTATTCGACCTCGACATAAGTTCCACAGTAGTGCACATGTGAGTAGCCTTACCTGTGACAACTGCACAGAACCATCTGATTCACGATCCAACAGCAACTGCAACAACATAGAAGCTAAAAGTCAGCAAGCAATGCATTGACTGATTGAATCAAACAAGATAACAACCACTGCGGAATAGTTCAGGCTGCCCCAAACAAGCACAAAATTTACCTGCTTCTTTATGAAGATAGGGAGAAAGTCAAACAAAGCAGCTGCCCAAGGTGACAATCTCGAGGATATATTATCAACATTGATATCCTCATCTTGCTTCAGGAGACCGTTAATTTCCTGATTCACCCAATAAAGCATCGAATGTGAGCTTCACGTGCAAGACCAAAGGTTGAGAGAAAATCCTAAAAACCAATAATGCAACAACTATACTAGAATTGTTGGTGACAACATTTCATGTAGAATACTAGACAGTACGTCAGTGAATAAAATATGGACGGCTGACATGAAGAATAACTACAGACGAAAAGCTCAAATCAATCACAAAGTAACATTGGATGTAGATGTAGATATAATAAACACAATCGTATATATAATGAATGTCGTAACAAAAGAAAGAGATCATCAATCTGCTTAAGCGGAAATAAGAGCATATATTTAGTGCTTCACCTGCAACAACGCATAGAACTCTGGAATACTCTCGATGAGACCTTCTGGTAGAAGGATCACTCCGTGATTCTTCCCTGCAAATTCCAAAGCCATTCTCACATATATCAATGATAGCTAAAAAGTAAAAAGCTTATAGATCTACTGCCTCGTTCAAGTCCAGGCAAAACTACTCAGGCTGCTCGTTAAGATTGCTTAACATGTCCAATTCTGTGACATAGGCTAAGGCACATTTGCAGCAATTGCTCGTAACCGGTTCAAATATAACGACAGTGCAGTGCCAAAATTACAACTTCCAAACATGGTACTTACCTTGTTCTCCTCGAGCCTGAATGGCATCACAGATTTGCTTGGTAACATCAAAGAGGGTCAATTTCGAATTTGACACTTCCTCTCCTAGCAAAACCTGCATCCATCTCCAGGTAAAAAAATGAGTCTAGGATGTCATGAACCAATCATTGGCGCAGCTGTATATAAATTGAAAATTCACGGCCACTTCTAAATTAAAACATACCATGTTTGCTTGCGACTGAAGAGCACACTCCAGTGATACATGTGATGCTTGCCTTCCCATGAGTCTGATGAAGTAGTAATACTGCAAAGTTTCCAGCCAACGGAAACGAGACCATGTTGAAGAACTTTTAGCCAGACCATTCAAACACGTGGTAGCAATTCTATAGCCGCCGGTAGAGGAAAAATACATGAATTCATCGCGAAAATGCACAGTGACACATCCATCGGCAAAGAAAGTTCATGCAATATATAAACACTAGTAATCAGATGCAAAATATCTAGAACAGTAGACATATTACCTTCTCGGCAGACAGCGCATCTGTGCAGATGTTGCTGATGAGCTGTGAATACACCTGCAGATCCCAAAGCAAAAACCAAAACTTCAGCACTCTCAAGACAATCAGTAAGCCAAGTGCGTGAGGATTTCAGTCCACATAGATATCAGGATACCATTTATTAGCTCTGAAAATATCTGAAGATACTACATGCTGAGCTCGTGGAAAATAATTCATAGAAAAACATTCAAACAACCGTGTAGTAAAAGTTACCTTGCAGGTCGTGTCAAAGCCAACGTCTGCCTCAACAAACTGGTTTTTCAGATCTCCATCAATTGAGGCTGGCACCCCAATCACCTGCGAGAATCGATTAGCAGGATCATTAGAGGCTCTCACGACAGATATTCAGGTCTCACAAACATCGATTGCGGCAACATCACAGCATATTTCACTGTAACTACTACCATCAAATTTCAATCCAACAGTGATAGAAACAGCAGATAAAGGGTGGTTTCAAACCTTCGTTGTACATCCTGATTCTAAGAACGATTCTGCCAGTTGTGCAGCATCTGAGATCGAGCCACAACCTACAAAACAGCAGAGCTGATATGAGACAGTGGATGTGCTGGCATGTAGCAACAAACAATTCATGTTCAGCGGAGCAACTAGTATGTAACAAGAGATAAAAAAGTTCTCCAACCTCTCAATCTGGACATGAAAACAGCGAGCTGCTGTGACTGCTGGATTGGTGCATCCTGAAACCTAAAATCTACAACCTAAAATCACTCCATTTGAGTCATACAAATTGGGAAAGATATCAAAAATGACCAGACACTTCACAGTAGCGAGCTGACCTCCAATAAGGACAAGGGCGTCCAATTTCAAAGCTTCACATGCAGACTTGGCAGCATTAACTTGCTGAGAGGACTTAATTTGATCCTTTGTTCGCCCCAGAAGATCGTATCCTCCTGCACAAAGCAGCAACGCATGACAGCATTGAGAAAATAAATCAGACTTCTAACCGCTAAAAACTTCTGAACTTTTTCTATAACTCACTAAACTCCCTCAGACATATTACTCGTTTCAAACGCACAGTATGCGACATTAGAAAGAGGGAGCCAGTTCCATTGAAAGCTTGTCGAGCTGCAAACGAAAATGGCAGTAATCTAATTTCGACTGCTGAGTATTTCGTAACGATTTAAGCACACGATAGAGGAGCGCTTCAGCTCACAAACCCTACAGCATGATCAAAATTAGCATGTGAACTCACCCTGGTTGCGAAAATTAGCAAGACTATCATTGTTGATTTCCAGAGTCTTCTGAGAAAAAATACCCTCCGTACCACCTGATCATTGCAAAAAAACACCAATATTAACACAGAAAATTAATCACAGCCCCTCCATTTGTACGGAATCCCCACAATAACAGAATTGATCAAAGCACCGACAATGTTGACATTAAAGGAGCACAAGGAACGGCGGGAAGAGAATTTCCATCAACGTCGAACGCAATATAAATTAATTGTACACAGTTTTAAAAATTAGGCGCGACGCTTCCACGCACTAGATGCCCGTAATTAAAGCTAAAGAGCAGACACGTACCGATGAAGCCAAGTAGTGTGCTATCAGTGTTCTGAATCTTTAAAGCATCATACAACCCAGTGATAATATTGTGACCTCCGGGTGACTGACGCCCACAGAAAGCAACGCCAATTCTGGTAATGCAACGCATAACCAGTCAGACCGTGGTATCATGCGATGCCTCTGAAATGGACAGAAGTCCGTGAAACAAAATACAACTTCATTCTTCGGCAGCTCGAGACAGCACCTGCTATCCAGAAGTCTTGCTTCTACTGATCTGTTATTACACGAAAAATAACATATCGAAAAGGAAGACATTCCATCCTTGTCCAAACGGGCGCCTCTTGCGACCATCAGGGTTAAAATACCTGAGAGGAGAATGCTTCGCCGGCTTATCCTCCGCGCCCGACACCAGCTGCACCAGCGGCTGCCCAAACGTGTGCGGATACGCTCGTCTCACAGCCAGACGATCCGACGCATCAGCCGTCGTGGTGTTGTCCCCCTTCAAGACCTTCACATTGCCGCCCTGTAGCAATCACCAGTTCCAAGTCAAACAACCGCCGAGAATCGAATCACGATCCTACAACCATCTCAACGTCTAACCGAAAACTCTCCACTCCAAAACCACTGCAAAAACAACGGAACAAAACACGCGCCTTCCGGAACTCCCCCGCCGCTCAAAAGCAACTCATCGACACACACCTCCGCCACAACAGAGTAACCAAAAAAATAAATATATAAATAAATAAAAATCACATCCTTAATGAAATCAGTCAACACATCCTCAATGGAAACACTCAACACAACCTCCAGCCTAGGAGTTCAACAAAAAAAAAACAAGAAACACCTCCGCATTGTCCAAAACGGTGTAAAACACACGAAATAGAACAGTAAAACATCAAGCAATGCTCCTCAATCCCTCAACCTCCTTAGCAACACCCTCCTCCACAATCGTACAGACGTCAACACACTATCCAGACACGAAGCTCGAGCAGGTACCTCCAATGCGGGCGGAATCCGGGGCTGGTACTGCGCGCGCACGGCGGACAATCCCTGCAACTTGCTCTGCTTCTGCTGCTGCACCTCGATCCCCATGGCTACCAACGCACCCTCCCCTCTCACGCTCCTACGATGTTCAGGAAGACGATGGCGAAGACAACAACGTCCTTTCTCCTCTACACAAAAAACACATTCGCAGACACCAACTTACGAAGGAACTCCGCCCAGTTAACATCTACGCACTCCGTACATCCCATCTTCAACTCGTAGATAGTCATTATCAGCATCACAGAAAGATTCCGAATCTTTGGTAATCGGGTTCGATGCTATCCGTTCTTCACATCTAGGAATCAGTGGATGTACACCATCGGTAGATGACACGTAGCAAGAATACGGAAGTTTAATTTGGTGGATTTTGGAAGGGAACGGACAGCGGGCAGCCGGAGATGCTGGTGCTAATTTGAGTAAACTATCTAAAATTGCGAGGGGGCAGCAATCAGTAGAAAATATCCTGGGACCGAAGAATTTTGCTCTTGGCGCTGTAGCTTGTGATATTTTGTACTTTTGTGAATATGCGCTCTGGTGCATCTCGTTTATGTCACTTTCTGTAATATCACTAAACCCTCGATTAAAGGCATATCCTTGTTATTGTGATATTAAATCTTTAAGGCCTACGAGTCCTTGGGAGGGTCAGTTTTGGTGACGTAGGTGTTGTAACTTTTCCCATGATTGGCCATTGTCGTTGCGGTCTTCCAAGCTCCATGAGAGCTTTCTAATGCATCTTCTTGATCTCCAATCAATGCATGCATTTGCGAACTTCATTGACTTCCGTGAAGTGGTGTCACCCGAAATGTATCCATTGTGTAAATGATGTTTTAAAATTTTGTGTAATCTAATACGTGTGTAGAATCTCCCAGGGCCTCGTGGTCCACTTAGGCGTTGAAAGGTTATCCTCTAAAGAACTAAAGTCATGCAGTGCCCTTTGCAAATTTCAAGTAGTTATTTACTATTGCAATTTATATACTCAATTCTTGATATTTTATACAAAGGTGCAAGAAGATAGGAGCTATGTGGGAACATAATTTTATTTTTCATCAAACATAAAGTTCATCAATAATTTACATTTAATCGAAAGAATATGAAATCACTAGGGTTGAAATTTCTGATTTTGTTGGCTAGCACTAAATTTTTAATGTGTTATTAATTGTTCTCTCCATATATGTACATTGTTTACCTTGTTGGTTCTGAGGAGGGTTTTACCTTAGTAATGGCTATTGATATTTTTGGGCCCTACCGAATGTATGCTCGGTGGGCATTGATTTAGTGGTGGAACAAACAAACATTCTATTCACGTTGGCCCCCCTTGGACACAAGAGTTCTTTTTCTTCTAAGGCGTCGTTTACATCTAGATGGTTACGGCTGGAGCCCAAAGAGTTCTCGAGTTCTGATTAGAGTAAAGAATTTGTACCCCGGAAATGGGGTTTACATCAACCAAAATGCGGGCTGTGGCCCAAAGTTTTTTCCGTGTACGAGAAATCTAGTTAGAATCCTACATGGCAGATCTGAATAGTGTTTTACAGAACTTAAGGAGAATTATTTCCTACAACCTCTAGGAGGTTGTATTTCTGGAAGGCCGAGAGAGTATTTTTCAGAACCTATTTCAGCCAATCATTTATAATATTTTAATGCTGGATTTTGACTATTTCAGGACTGAAGTTTTTTTACAACTTCTTTCCCATTAGTGTTGTTCATCAAAGAAAGAAGTTACGTTTACTGCTGATGGCATGAGAATGCAACGTTTTTTTTTTTTGAAAGCCTTAGTTTTTAGAATCTGAGTTTGTTTACGAACCCTAAATATTTGAGTTAAATAGGGAAGCAATTGTCTCATGTTTTCATTTTTTTGAAGCTCTTTGAAGCTCTTTTGCCTTGTAAGTTTTTCAAAAGTGTCTGTGTATGTGTGTGTGTATGTGTGTTTTTTTTTGGGCAATGGAAGGAGGGTATTTTCAAAATGTTGAAGGAAGAGAGCCTCAAAATTTTAGTCAGAATTCAGCTATGTGTCCTTTCACTTTGGGGTAATTCTAAAAAGAGCCCGTTTTCATACAACTACTTAGAAATTCAACCCAAGTGCACAATGGGCCACAACCCTTCTATTCGGATTTACACCTAAACTCTGGGCCACAACCCTTCTATTCGGGTTTACACCTAAACTTTGGGCCACAACCCACTTAGAACTCCCTTGTTTGGTGGAAGGTACCCCGCTTACAATGGTTTCATCCTTCAAGCGGGGTATCACTTATGTCTATGGACTCCAACCCAAACCTTCAGGTGTAAACAATCCCTAAGCTAAAGCACCCCCATGCTACTTTAAGTTCTCGAGGAATTTATCGGAAATTCCCTCGTACCTAACCCTAGAAAAGTTATAGTTAGTATTCCCTCTTTCGTTGATCCAATTTACTTGATAAGAGTATTATGAAGGGAGTGACTAAGAAAAGCTTGCTTGGATGTTTTATTGTGTGCACGAGCATATCAGCTACCTCTTGGTCCATGCATCACAGGAATCTTCCTGACAATGTCCAATGCAAGAACGACTAGGAGCGGCAACACCACATGAAACTTGAAGGAAGGTAAGCCTCCCCATAACCAACTAAAACCCATTGCCAACGCCTATAAAATTGGGGTATATCCGACCCTCTTCCATCCCATTACCACCAACTCAGCTCCAAATGGAGGTTTGCTATTAGTCAAGACCCTTACTTTTGGTCGTTGGTTATGGGGGGTACCTACTGCTGGCCACCCACTAAACATGGCTGCACAATTTGAACATTCATAACTAATTCAGTTTTCATCGGAAAAATATGAAATCACTTGGGTTGGAATTGTAATTCTATTGGCTATCACTGAAAAATAATGGTATAATTATATCCTCTCAAAATATATGCACATTCCTTAACTTGTCGGTTATAGGGGGGCTTACCTTATATCAACCGCTGAACATCGAAGGAAAGGGTTTGGCAGAATGACCCGCACAGCACTGAGAGCTTCCTTCCTCTGAGAATCATCCTGCAGCAATGTGCTGCTCCATTCTCTGTACATCGAACAGCGCTTCCCCGAAAGACGTTTCAAGACTACTTGGCCCAGCTATCGATAACTCTCCTGCACTCCTTACTATTATCCCTGGCAAATCTCAAAACACCATTCGCCATCTGCCAGTGAAACCACGTATTAGGAAGGAGGCAAACAGGACGGTATTGTAGTGAAATATGTGCCTCGACCTTACGTAACGTACCTCCCCGCAACGCTGGACTTCACGCAGATGTTTGAGAGCTTCCAGGGAACCACTACTGTACATAGCACTGCACACTTTTGCTGTGGGTCCATACATGGCCAGCAGCTTCATCAACACTGCAGCATGCCATTTCACCCTGCTCGTCTCACCCTCGTACATTATTTGATTCAAAAATAAGAACAGATCCCTGTCGCAGGTGAAGATGGTGTCACAAGCCCCTTTACGAGTATCTGGATCTTTGGCCACCGATGACTGCCCAAGTACACCACGAAGGTTATAGAAGGCAAGGAGATCCACTTGTTCAACAACAGAATCCACACGAACAGCAAGTGAGAGCGGCAACTAACCAGTATTATAGTCGTGAAGCTCTTGACATCAGAGCCCCTTGGAGCGTCGAGTCTCAAGACAGCAACTAGAGATTGGATTCCATTCCCTCTTATGAACGCTTGATTTCCTCTGGGTTCGTCCACCAACTTATCCAACGCCTTCACAGCAAGTTCAGTGAGAACTGAAACAGGATCCACGCGCTCGTGCTGCTTCAGAACTTTCAGCAGGACATCTATAGCATTGTGGTCTAAGAGCTCAGTTACAGCAGCTTTCCCTGAAGAAACACAATACCCTTAGGACAGTCATTTAAGTGATGAAGACGAATCGGCTCTCTACAAGATCATTGCTTCTATGAGAAAATACGAAACTAGGGCAACCAGCATTCTGAAAGGAATGGGTACAACAAGAAAGATGAACTTACCCGCCATGCTGAAATTTCTGATGAAAATGAGTAGATTCTTCATATTCTCCGTGTGCGCTTTGAATTCCTTTGATTCCGGAAGGATGTATAGTAGTTCAGATATCTTCTCCATAAGAAAGACATTCAAGATCTTATGCTGATTACTTCTCCAACACACTTCGGTGAATGCACAACTCATCTCTGTGAAGATCTTGAGCATCAGACCCTGCACCTGTTGAGACAAATAACCCTCTGAAATCGGATACAAACTTTCAGCCAACAGCAAGACTACCTAATACGTGAAAATACATGATGCATGACAAATTGAACGTGATACAATGGTCGTGGTCCTGTAGCTACTTGACGGATTCTCTCACCTCAACGTGTAACTCCTTGTTCCTGAGGTACCTGATGAGATGAACTTCGCCACGCTCTTCATTGATCATTTGCCTCCCTAACCTTTCAGTGGCAAAGGCTGCAAGAGCCCTCAGAAACATCTTCAGTTGTGACTTGTCCTCCTGCTCAAGATACTTGAGCAAAAGATGACAACCCACTGTCAATTCGCTTCGCTCACCACTACGGTTGAGCCGAGGGTATAATTTGGCAATGACGGCCGCAGCTGCTCCCTTCCCCTCAAGCTCAGGACAATGCTCCAGGAGAACCAACAATGCGTGGACGCCCTTCTTGCTAGCATAAATCTGGTCCATCTCCTCTGATGTGGAGAAGATCTCAGACAAAGCCAGAGCGATATTGGTGCTTGCAAACTTCTGCTCCACGCTATCCACCGCTATTGTCACAAAATCAGCCTTCAGAACATCGGCTCGACTCTTCGCATTGCCACGAATAAGACTCAATAAGCCTCGTGCCGCTGCTTCCTTTGAAATGTTTTCTCGAAGAGACGTCAGAAGAAAGATATGGCCACCGCCTTCTGTTAGAGCTTCCTGCAGTTGACAGAAGTAGCAGCAGAGTTTAAATTACTTGAATAGCCATACAACTAACACCTCCGTCAACTAGCTAAAGATGCCATGACACAGAATCAGTATGAGTTCTACATAGACAAACTTATTTACATCAAGTCATTCTGTGCTACAGAAAGCTAGCATCTTCATTAGTCTAGACAGTGCGCTGTACCAGATCAGGTCCATTCCCGGTTGTGCATATCAAACTCAGCATCGTAGCCAGCAACTCCTTGAACTCGTCATTTCCACTTTTCTGCACATACTTGATAAGAATATCCAAACCGTCGTTTACAATCCCAAGCCGCACGCTGTCGTCGCCGTCCTCGGTTGCTAGCTTCAGTAGTGCAGAAGCACCCCTTTGACTAGTTTCTATTTCAGGCCCTTGATGGCCTTCGGGTAACAAATTGGATTTCTCCAACATAACCAATGTGTACATCAATGCTCCTGGTGTTTCCATGAACATTTTGGCGCTCACAACGTACTTCTTTCCTACCATCAAGTCGACAAGCCCAACGGCAGCTTCTCTCACGTTGGGTCGAGCTGAACGAAGAAAATTGAGGATGGTTTGACACGGAAGCTCACCAGTCTGGATCGAAATATGTGGAGATAGAGTGTACAGGGCAAGTACCGCATCTTGTTGGCAATCCTCATTCTCTACTTTCAACAAGCCCTGCAAAAAATGAATGAGATACTTTCCATCATCATCAAAATATGCTGAAGTAAAAGACCTGACGCAAAACAACAAGACAAGGACAATTTCGCACTACTCTGGTTCTGAGTCTTAGGAGAATCGACCAACCATGAGCGCGTCCACGACGCCCGTCTTTTCAATATCGAATGCGTCTATTTCTCCCTGTATTTCCATGACGCAATTCAGTATTCTGGAAGCAAATTGTGGTTGACAAGCTGCAGGCGAAGTATTGAACATCTTCACTAGCTTCGCAAGCACTTTGATCACAGACTTCGGATATAAGTATTTCAAGTAACGTAGCTCTTTACAAATCTCGTCAAAGCGTGGTCGCTTGCTTGGATCAGCACTCCAACACCTTTCAATCAAGCGCTTCAATAGTGAAGGGCATTCATAGGGTAAAGTAGGACGGACGCCATCCAATACCATTTTCTTCACATCACGCAAGCTGTACGTAGTTGAAAAAGGGGTCTCGCCAGTCAATATCTCATAGCACACCATTCCAAAGCTATAAACATCGCTCTTGAAAGGATATTTCATAACCACGGCTTCACCATCAGACATCTCGGCTGGGCTTGCAGAATCACAAACCTTGAATGTTTCCGGAGCCATCCATCTTGAAGTTCCCACGTTCTGTGTTTGATTGGAGTATGTCACGCTCTTCTCTTTTGTTTTAGACATCCCAAAGTCGGCCACTTTTGCCAACACGTATGCAATCTCCAAGTCCGAAGTTCCTCGCCTCCATTTCACAAGAATGTTCATGGATTTCAAGTCGCGGTGCACTATCTTCATCTCATGCAGGTACCGCATACCTTTCCCAACCTGGTGCATGATGTCAACTGCTTCCATGAGGTCGAATGGAAACTCTTGTGTCTTGTTGCTCCGCAATCTTCTTTGAATCAGACCAAAAAGGTCTGTGTCCATCAGCTCCATGACTATGGAACACTCCCGCTTGTCCTTGTCACAATAAAGAAGGGATGCAACATTTGGATGTGAGAGCTTTGCTAAGATCGCTACCTCCTTCTCAAAGTCTGGGAAGTTTTGTCCGTAGAACGTCTTCTGAGCGACTTCAGCCCCGAGCCACTTTGCCCTATACACAGTACCTGCACAACCTTTTCCTAAGCTCTCCATCCGCTGCAAGCTCCTCGAGATTGATTCAGACAGACTCGCCTGAGCCGACCCTGCTGAGTCACCACCCGGGACCTTCCAAGACTTATCAAGTCTGCCAAGTAACAGAACCGCTAGTTGGTACTCTGAGCTGGATGGCTTTTGTTTTGAGAGCACATCATGTAGCTCTCTTAACATCGTATCCCTATCCACGGACGCCTTCACTTCCACAACTTCCACTTCCGCTTTGAAAATGCCATCAACCTCGGCAGAAGTCAAGATCCGTCTTTCTCTCAACTGCTTTATCTCTGAAGAGTGAACTGACCATAACATCAGGTTAAAACCAATGGACGAGATATGCTCCGACACATTTGATAATGTCAAGGCCGCTTGAATCCACGCATCCTTGCTACAGATCTGGGTGAAGTTTTCCACTTCAGTAGCCAAAGCGTATAGCAGCTTGAAAACTTCGAGGCAATTTGCACTATCTACTTGTGAAGGAAACGAGAGATACCCTCTCTCGATTAGCAAGTCTGCACTCTCAACTGCCAGTTTCAGTTTGTCCACTAGATACATGCATTGTTCAAAGTTGAACTTTTTGGCTGAAGCTGTGGGCGACATCATCAACCGTTGAGCTCGCTCCAGGCACTTCATGGTGAGAGCTAACAAGTGCTGCTCGGTCAACTCGGCTGGATAAAGAGTAAACAATTCAAACATGAATTTAGTTGCAAGAAGCTGAACCTCTGGTTCTTACAATCGTGAAAGGGAGGTGTTACTGAAATACTTGTGATATAAATCACTACCATCAACACGGACTGTAGAATTTACCAGCACTTTCAAAGGACAAAGTGTTGGATATCACTCTTGAAATCAGAAAGAGGGTTACCATTTCCACTGGGTTTTGCACTGAACAGCCCAGATGTCATTGATGCAAGCTGTTTCGCCATGATTCATGCTCCACTCTTTGCTAGCTTCTTGCACCTCGTGCGATTGTCTAGTAAAGATGTTAGCAGTAAATCTAGTGAGCTAGAATTCAAGAAACAGAACAAGAAACGATTTGGTCCATACTCTTGCACATGTGGTTATTGAGATGATCACTAGCACTGATATCACTGTCACGATGTAATGACCTAATAAAAGATTTTTAAAAAGCTGAACTAGAGACACAAATTGAAAGGCTGGTTGTTAGGCTCTTGTACTAGACGGGCTACCTTTCAACTGAACCCCAGATCATGTGCTCTATTCTAATTCTACGAAGTTCATCAACTACATTTTCACCATCGTACTAGTCATGAGCCAAATACTCACGTATCATCCACGACCGACCATCTCACAATGGATGCCGAATTGACAACAATGAAACTGGAACTCCATCCGTAATTGAAAAATGTAACGGAAAAGTGGGGTTAGATCTTACTCGCAACGTTGGCAATTGCATCAGCAGTTCCTTAGTTTCAGCACCGTCCAAGTCCCATGTTCACCCATTCGATTTCCACCATATCTTCAGACAAGCTAAGAGGTTTCCAGTTGTCGGTATGTAAAATTAAAAAAAAGTCGGTAAAGGAAGGAGAAATTCGTTCTCGGTGGAGGTGCATATGCATCATCCGGCGCCCAAAGAAGAAGGTGGAACTGGGAGTGAAGCCAAAAGCAGCGAGCAACTAGAAACCTCGCAATCACCCTAGTTTGTCTAAATCGATGAACACTCCGCCATTGATGTCGACAAGAAGAAGAATGCCGGTCTCCGAAGGAGCCGGCGTGAATAAAGTGTTTGTTCGTTCCACCACTAAGACCATACATATATAAGGTGCCACTGACGGCCACAATTTTCTACATGTATAATGACATATTTGAACATGATAAAGTTCAGATTTAGAAATGACCTCCAAATAATAAATGTTAATTGAGGAATTTTCTATCCAAGGGTGTAAATCTTGCTAAATTTAAATATATTTTATGTATTCAACGGAGTCATGTATATACGGTTTCCGACTACCTTTTAAGGGTTAATCCAAGGGCTTTTTATTTTGGCGACCTGGAGCCAAAAAGCGAATTTTTATTTCCAGAAATAGAATATTTCCGAAAAATTGGGAAATTTCAAGATTTTACAACGCCAAAACTTCATTGATGGCCGTTTGCATATGCCATATTGCTACTAATGAACAATGGGGACTACAACTTGTCACCAAAAAGGATGTACAAATCTATGTTTATAGAGATGAATTCTCCAAAATGGATATTGACGGAGAAAATTTGGTTTTGTATGGTTTCTAGATAAACTTTGTGTCGCCAAACTTGCGATCGTCAAAAAGTTTGTGTCGCCACTCTGGCCGAATCTGGCTAAAACTTTGAAAACAAAAAAAAAAAAAAGGCCTGGTTAATCCTCAAAGGACAGAGCCTATGACCTTGGACCAATGTCATCAAGGTTAAAATAATGCCATTTTCAACAAAAGTGCGGATATGCATGAGCAATGTGGTTTCTGACAAACCTCGTCTACTAAACTTCCTTCTCCAATCTTTAAGCTAGACTACCTGCCCCCCAAAAGTAATTTCATTTGTTAATGACAACTTTGAAGCTATGAATGTACCTTACTCCAGAAGTGTTGAGTATATGTAAGGCTTCAACTCCTAGTTGTTTTTCCTCTCCCAAGTACAAATTCAAAACTTTATTCAAAGAGACTATTGCCCCACTTCATAGGTACCTAACAAGACACCAATTATCAATATGAAACCACCTTGTTGCCAGAAATCAACTATGATACATGCCAACACGTACTCTGCTACAACATGGGGCATCTAAGTTATGTAGGATCCCCTCCTACACCACATGCCTAAAAACCTACACAACTAAAATTGAATTCTATTAACCCCTAGAGGACAAATTTTGGGGGATGTGATTTGACTACGATTATCTTTCAATCCGTAAGATCAAATTTCACAAGAGTTTGCCACATTATCTTATATATGTTTAGAAGAAGATTCTTTGGTTACATTCTCTGAAAGTTCATCTTGGTTGTTTTAATCAATGGAGTAGAGATTCCTCTAAAAACATGCGATTAAGCAATTATGCACTTGGCCATTTAAAAGTGCACTTGGGTACAACGGCGGCCATTGCGAATAAAAGTGGAAAAATTGCAAAAAAAAAATTCAAAGAAAAAAAAAGTTTTCCAAAGGAAAAAAAATTAAGCTTCTGCAACAATATTTACGTACAATCATGGTTGTTAATATTGGAAGCAATTTTTTGGCATTTTCAACTAATTTTTGGTAGCCCCTCGTTAATACTAGATAAATGTGTATTTAATATAGTTTCACAATATTTCAAAGATAGATTTGAAGGATTGTAGTATACAAACAGGCGTAATCACAAAAAAACTTACTTTATGCAAGGGTTGGCAGTTGATTAAAAGATATTCTACGTAGTACATAATGCATACAATGGTGGAAACTAAATATAGATTCTTCTACAAATCGACTTAGCACCAATAGTAAAAATACCTTTACTCTATAGGATTATTGACATAACGTCTTACATCACCTTTAGAATATACTACTCTTACACATACACTATATATCAATTACCATACACAACTAGTATACTCTCGAAAAGGCACATTATGTGCTCCATAGAATTTAGGGCTGCTTGCAAACAGTCATCATGGATAGCTTTGGTTTGCATTGCAATATATTGTAGTATGTGAGCCTTTGCCGATTGAAGAATGCGAATCTTGCTTTCAACATGCACTCCAAATACATTGCGCTTTCTCCACCCGCTGGCCCCGGACATGGTTCTTTCTGGTGTATCTACCCATGAAAAAATGCATGCATCTTTCTCTACCCAACTATGGCTCTCCCCAGATGGCTCCCAGAATGAATCCATGCAATTTACATACCGTTGTGCAAAAGACCCATGTCCATCAACAACCCCCCTTTGGATGATGGGCCAATACCAACAAACATTTATCTCCAGTCTCCATCGGTTTTTTTCCATCCTCAATAATTTTCCCTACATAGAATGGTACACCGCCTTCTATCTCTGCTCGATCAACACTCAAGGCCACAAACTGTCCACAACACATATCAAATTGTGGATTAATTGGTGGAAATGGGTCGTGATTACCTTCATACATTGCTCCTTCTTCGGTGCATTCCTCAATACAGTTGCGCTCTGTTTGTTGTGCCCTACGCACTGCTTGATTAGAGGGTCTTCCTCTACGAGGACCAAAGTATCCTCGAGCCTCGGCATTTGGAAGCATGGCCACTACCTGCTCTACGACATCTATCTCGCAATTTTCTTCACTTGTACCATCCATTACATCAAAAGATGCACTCTCTGTAGGTCCAGTGTTGGAGAACTTTGAAGGCTAAAACGATGAGATGCGATGTTCATTGCTACGGTCTTTGTGTGGAAATTGAGCAAAATAGAGTTTCAATCTTTCAGCCTCTACTTTTGCCTCACAATTCTTATCCTCATGCTGCAACCTTTGAATGCACCTTTGTTTATATACAATGAAGTCATGCAACGCCTTCAATTCTCGTTCGTCCGTTGCAAATACTTCCGCAAACGATGGTCACTCATCCCTACTTGGCAACGACCTCAAAGTTTTCGACCCTGCCTCCGGTCCCCATGGATCCTTGCAGTAATGCTTGTGTTATACTCGAACCTCACGAGTCCCTTCTCAATTGTCCATATAGAATCGCATGTGGTGCGGAAATGTTATGCCCACCAATGAATCCTGACCTGTCGGTAAGTGAGGAGTTATGAACAATTTCCAATCCCATAGATTCTCTAGCAGTCGGGCGCTAACAAATGTCTCCATAGGAGATGTTCCTCATTCTATAAGACTAATCATTTCCTTCAACGAGTCCACGTCCGACCTCTTCAATATATTTGATATACAACTGAAGCGTTGATCGATATCTTCGTGTGTATGGCCCACTATGAGAAAAGATAGCTCCACCTCCTGAAAAAACCCCAATCCCACCAATGTAGCACATAGAACAAACATATAAATGTTTTTGTTCTCGCGTGTGCAGTTGTCCGCCTGGATTTGCAATGTTGGTGGCAAAAAGCTCTTCCTCCGCAACACATCTCCTATCACATACAACAATGTACCCACGACTTGGTTGCTATCGTGTTTGTGGTGAGCCTCAAACCATACGTCGCAATATAAACCAATCCCATGTACAAAAGCACCACACAGATGGGTCTTCATAAACCGGTGTCCAATGTTCTTCACAGTCTGACGCATCCTCGGTACCAGGTTCGTGTTTTGGTCCATGCCATCCACTATGATGTACATGTACAACTCAGGGCTAATATAACACGACCTCTTGAATATCCAATAATGCCTACGTTCTTCCATCTGGTTGCACAGATGCAACATAAACAACTCCTTTATCTTTATCCTTGCATCCGCATTGGTGGTTCCCTCCATGACACATTATACTCCCAACAAAGATAAGACTTTGAGAATCTCGAGAATGGAGGTACCTGAACGTAGGGATACTTTATGCGCCACATCCTTCGGAACGAACTCATAGAAATGGTTTCTCCATTACAAATTCTCTTGACCTCCTCGTTCATGTAATTAAATACATCAAATTTGGTTGTATTCATAGGAATGAGATTGAGAGGCACCACTTCGTTGTCACTCTTACGGCGAATACAACGATGAGGTTGAGGACAACCAGCTTCGTCGACAAACAATTTAAAACAAGCCTCTACTGCAGACATTCTAATGCTCTCTCTGATCGGATCCGAAAGGGTATTGCCTTGAATCGATGTCACTTTTCCATACATGAGACATTTATTCTTGAATTGCTTAAAGCGCCTCTGTGAATATCCAACTCCAAAAGCGTAGCAAGCATTGCAAACTTGTTTTCCATCTAACTTGTTACAAACTTGTCTCAACGAGTTCCTTCCGTCCTTGTGTAAAAAGAAACCAACATCTGTCTCATCCACGTACTTCATACTGAAAACTCAGTAGCCCACGCATTATATCGCATGTCCAATAGATACCTTGCTGGCACGTCCCTCAAAAAATTATGTTTGCATCCTCCTCGTACCATTGCAATTTGCACGCTTTTAAGGGATACCTTAGATGGTGCAGCCTCTATCAATGATGGCTCCCTTGAATCTTTTTTTCTTCTATGTGGCATAGAATAGGGTGGACGTGCTAGTCTAACATAAGCAAATCCATCTACATGGGGCAAATCTTGGATATTTGAGGGAGTAGGCTAGGAAAACGGTGAATTTTCATCTATGGCGTTAAAAGCTTGACAACTGCGTCGAGACCTCTCGGTGGATCCTGGTGTGTTGATGAGCTCAAGAAAATCAAATTCTTGGACCATCACTTGTGTACGCGCTATCTGTGATCCAATGTCACCATGAACACTTGTAATATCAGATTCTACAGCCACTACACGTAGCAAAGATCGATACCAACGTATGATCAAGCCCACACACATGCAAAGGCGTTCTCCTACAATCTCTCCGGTCCAATGCAATGCATCATCTATCCTAGTGATACGCACTGCCACCTCGAATGGGAACAACTTCGACCCATTCAATTCCATGCTACTTTTGAATGCAGCCTCCCTGGTTGCTAAGCCCACTACATCTCTTCTCTTAGAAAGCAATTCTACTGCCCTTCCCAATTCAGATGTCATGATCTCAACAAATCTTTGTTGAATTTGCCTTACACATGGTGCTCGTACTAATCGGGCCCCCACAAAGCCATTGGAAAGCATATTATCCCTTTGGATGTGTGGCCGTATCAAAGGAGTCTAAATTGTGCGGCTCTCCATTATCACTACTGAAAAAATAGGAACATTATGGCTGCACATTAGTCAAAATACATGTACTAATTGTTAACCTTCAAAGCACCATTCATCTGATATAGGATATGTTTCTAAACACATATTAATTGTTCAAAATATGATGATGATGTTGGACCTTTTGATAAAACTGGTATGAAATAAAAAATTAAACATGTGCAGAGCGTCAACTCTTGCACTGTGTCATTGAATATGCTACACCTCTTTCCATCCCTGAATAGTGTTGTACAAGATACTAATATCATTCTTGACATGATGGTATTGAATCTAAACCATGTGTAATGCAACCTTTTGAAACCAAGTAAATTGAACTCTCGTAATCGACTCAACCGAGGAAAGAAAATGAACCATGTTGTCTATTACAAAAATTTTAATCTTTCAATCCGTACGGTTATATCTTATGAAAGCTTCTAAGTATGTTACTAAATCCTTGAAGGAACAAGGCATTTTCACAACAAAATACTTCATAATTGCTCATTCTAGTACAATGATTACTAAGGGAAATGGATTTTTGGACACATCTAACTATGTGACTTCAATTCATACTTATTAGCCACTAAAGGACCAAGTGTCCGGAATCTACAATTTGAAAGATCAACCAGACTCCTATGGTGTCAATTTCTAACATTTTTCTATTAAACATGCATTATAGATGGGCATTACTAATACCTAAATGGGAGATGAAATGTTTGTTGTATCCGATTTTCATGAAATAGTTCAAGGGTTTTCAATTTTATTTGGCAAAATTGGGCACGTAGGGCACCTCAAAAACATTTGCTAGGATATTCTATTGAATGTGAGAATTTTAATACTAGTAAGTAATATTTTTTCCTTTCATATTGTACTAAAAATTATTATCTTTAGTTTAAAATAGCATATTAACCTATGTCAAACATTCTTACACATGGTAACACATTGTCGGGCAAGGTCCCAAAAAACTTCTTCCTTTGCTCATAAAACTTAGAGGTCTTTGTATTTTTTTGCCCTTATTTATTCCACATCAATATGTGGTGTGAACCTTCCAATTGACCATTTGGATTGTCAATCTAAAATATCTCAAGTTCACAAAAAAATAAAACAATAATTGGGAATTTCTGAACCTCGACTTCTTGCATAGTTGTTTTGAATATGCTACTGCCCTCTTCTACATCTAAAATTCGTGTATAAGGAACTAACATCAACTTTATAAAATTTTGTGAATCTGTAATTTACCACGTCTTCATTTAGATCGGGCAGTCAAAGGAAGAGATAAAAAAAAATTGTTTCTTTCTTTATACATTGCACTTGAATCGAACAGTTTGAAGTGTTTTTGATGTGAAAGTGTCACAATACCTTAGGAGTTAAGCACGTCCTCACTAAATTTCGTAAATTTTTACCACACAGATTGAAAGATTATAGTGTTCAAAGTATAGAACACAGTTAATTTTCTTTCCTAGGTTGTGTGGATAAGCAAACTTTGACTGTAGTTGGAGTTTTTGTTTTTGTTTTTGCACTACATAATGTTTTAAGTTCATTTCCATCCTATTGATTTTGATATTATTTTTTTGTACTCGAATTTTAAGAGGCAGACAAAGGGTGTATCATAGTCGAAACAATTGTACAAGGAGTGGAGTTTCAAAATTTACCAAATTGTGCTTTATTTTTTGATGACCTCATCATGTTTTAGAATGAAAATTCAAATGATCAATAAGAAGGCTTACACCACATCTTTTGATAGAGAAAATAAAATGAAAATAATATAAAGATCTCTAAGCTTTATGTGGAAAGAAAGAAGTTTAGTTTGAACCTTGCCTAACAATGTGTGACCATGTGTATGTGGAATTGACTTAGGTTAATGTAGAAATTTTCACTAATTTCAACAAATGTGTTTTATCGATATGAAAACAAATAATATTACTTACTATTATTGACACCATTCAAACTTGATACAATCGCTAATAAAAACAAAGGGATTGTACATCCACATAAAGGTTATTCTACAAACAACATAGTATAGAAGATTGATCAAGAATAATCTGAATTATGTATAGAAATAATTGATTACCTCAAAGTACATTGCATGTGTTAGTGGTAAAGACATCATTGTCTGATGGCGTTCAACATTAAATCACCGTTCCGTTCTTGTTGTTGGACATGTTTTTCTACTCTTCCAAGAAACTTGCAAAATGTGCATAAAAAATTTATTGTCATTTGTTAAAACCATGTGATAAAAACTATCAAGTATCTTCGTATTATATAATATTAGCCCAAAAATTTAATAAAATATATAAAAAGCTTATACAGTAGAAAAAACAAAGTCAAAAGTCAAAAGTTAAAAATTAGACAAATCAACTTGAGGCACAAGGTTTGAACTTGCATATAAGGTTTCCTTACAAACCAAAGAGGTCTCCTATCTTCCCACTTTCAAAGGTGAGCTTTCTCGCAAACATGTTGAAGCCATGTCAATTTTCATTTCATTTACTAATTTCTGTGGGATTTGTGTGTGGTGTGCAGACTAGAGGAGCAAATTTTGTGCTTAGAAGGAACTTTTGTGAACAAGGTAAAATTCCCTAACTCTGTTTCATTGCTGAATTAGAAATAGGCAACTTAGCACACAAAAAAGACACCAAATAATATGTTCAAAATGTCAAATTCAAAAGAAGTTGTATTTATATATGATGGAGACATCAAGTCTACCCTCGAAAGGGGGAAGTAGTTCCATACTACTAACCCATGTTCGGTGGGCATGGATTTAGTGGTGGAATGAACGGACACTTTATTCACGCCGGCCCCCCTTCGGAGACCGGCGTTCTTATTCTTCTGGAGACATCAACTACTGAGTGACATGAATACTACTACAACTGAAGCTGTGAGTGTAGTCCGTAGTGTGACACTGAATCCGTGAGTGCCACTACACAAATCATCATATAAATCCTAGCCGCCACAAATCCAAACCCTAGCCGCCGCTACTAAGAATCCTAAACCCTAAACTAAAAACCCTAGCCGCCGCGTTCCCGTGAGATCCTAAACGATCCCATGGAGTTCCATAGACTAAAGGTGTGTGCGCGCACACCTCCAGCTGCTGGTGCTCCTCCATCCACTGGTGCTCCTCCATCCACCATATCTGAAGGCCAAATAAAAATTAAAAAAACTTCTTTAATACGATGGTGCGCTGACAAAGCTGCAGCAGCGGTGGAGCTTGACGAGAAAGAGAAGCGACGTGTGGAGTAGCGGCGAGAAAGAGAAGCGACGAGGATTGAGCAAAGTTAAGAAAAGTTGTTAGGGGAGATTAAGGTGTTTAGAATTTTATTTTATTTTTGCACGGCCTGTCGGCGCAAGCCTGCAGGCAAGGGCCTGCCGCGCAGGCGCAGACGCGGCCTCAACTGCAGCCTCTCCCTCCCCTTTTCGGAACTCTCAAATCTTTCTAAAAAATCTCTTTCCCTCAAATCCCTCTTCCAAACCCATCTCTCCCAAACCCTAGCCGCCAACAACTTCGCCCTCTCTTTCTCAACTCCCTCCATTCTCCTCCCTCACAACCCTTCTCTCCCCACCCTCCACCCTCACAAGCCCCTCTCTCACAAACCCACAAGCCTCTCCCTCCTCCAAACCCTCTCTCTCACACTCACAGCCTCCCTTACAGTAGTTGTGAGGGATGTGCGCGCGCACACCCATCCTAGGACTACCCAAAGTGCAAAGGATTGATATCCTTTATTGATACCCTCCATTCCAAAACCCTAATCTAAAACCCTAAATTGATACCTTGGTTGATAACTGGTTGTGGTATCCAGTAACTCATACCTTGGTGATGATACCCTCGATATTGATACCCCAAAGACCTTGGTCCAGAAATGATGTAGAGAACCAAAAAAATCTCAACCAAAAAATCGTTAAAAACGCTTGTTTTAGTGCAATTAGCAAGGAAGAAAAAATGAGGTATTTTTTGGTTGTTTTAACCGTAGGATCTCAAATATGACTTATTAAGTAATAAACTCTCAAAATTTGAGGTAGTTTAATAGTACGGATTGAAAGATTATAATGTTTGAAGTAGAGAAATGGCTCATTTTCTTCCCTGCGTTTTCTGGATCAACAGACTTTGACTTCAATTAATGTCCAATTTTAGCACTGTAGAAGGTCTCAAATAATTACCATAATGTTAAGCATGATGATAGTTTGCTATAGATTAATTTTGAGAGGTAGACAAGGCGTGTAGCTTATTCAAAAAAATTGTGGAATGAGTGGAGGTTCAAAAATTCTCAATTCACGTTATATTTTTTTGTGAACTCGATAATGTTTTAAATGAGAATCCAAATGGTCAATAAGAAGGTAAAAATCACATAATGCCGTAGGAAAAAACAAAAGTGAATCATAGGAAGATCTCAAAGTTTTATGTGGAAAGATAGAAGGTTTTATGGTACCTTGGCCAAAAATGTGTGACAATGTGTGAAAATAATTGACTTGGATTAATATGCTATATCACGAGAGAACTAACAACATGTTTAACACGATGGTATTGGATTAAGATCTTTTGTAGTGCAAAAGTTTTTAGAGGTAGACAAGGGATGTAGCATATTCAAAAAAATTGTACAATGAATGGAGGTTCAACAATTCTTATTCCATACTAATAGTGACTATGATTTTGTAATGATATGCAGGTTTTTTGAGTGTTGCGTTATGGCACCACCAAAAATTGATAGAATTTGGGATAGCCACGACTGGTGGATTCCGGAAGTGGATGAGTCGAGCTCCTTTTTGAGGATGACGGATTATCCCTTTGAGCTGGGGAAGCGTACATCGGCGTTGGGGAAGAGTTTTTGGCAAAATCCAGGCAATTACTCTTCGACGTGATGATATGGTGTACGTAACTTGCACAATGGGTCCAGGTCAATCGGAGGTAAAGACTTTTCTTTCGAAAAAGTTGTTTTTACCACCTGTCCCTTTGAATCTTCTTCAAAATCCAGGTCAAGTGAAATTCCTCAAATCATTGCAGACGTTTTGGTTGAACATCTCTCTTGCGGTACGTACTGCTAGACACAATAACGTCTTAGCCTGTTTAGCGTTATCACCGGAGATGGTGCTGAAGGCGAAAAAGATTATGGAGGAACATATTATATATGAGGCATTACGGGAGAGGAACCCATCACGTGCGACAACTCAAGCCCCATCAGCGGAACCAGAAGCAACATAAGTTTTTCAAATTCTTACTGAGCCGTTGCAATTGGATTGGCGACCAATGGAGGAAGGGAGTGGAAGTGGAGGCCAACATCCCACTACAAGTTCTGAGGTACAAACATTACCCAATCCCCCATTAACGAGTAGACGTCCTATGAAGAGGCCACAGCGTGTTGAGAGGGATGAAGCTTCTGGTTCAAGGAAAGGCCCTTCAAGTTTGGATCCAAGCGAGAGGAGGTTGATTGGGAGAAGTGTAAGATCGAGTGGCAGGGTTCCTAGGTCGAGGCTCAGGACGTCTGATGGTCCTTGCAGGGCCCCTACATCTACACCGGGAGATTTAGCTGATTTGTCAACGATGGCGCCGGAGGAAGAAGCATTTCACAACTTATCTGACAGTGTACCAGAGGATTTTGAAGACAATGCGGAGATACCGCATGATGTTCCAACTTCAATGTATTTAAAAGCATCAGTGCCTACAATGGAGGAGATTGCAAAAGAATCAATGTGGGGGAATTTTGTGTTTAAGGCACACATAAACCGCATTGTCTCTGTGGAGAATTCGGAATCAAAGCACCGGGTTTTATCACAGAAGAGGGTTAGAGAAGTATTTAACCGCTTAAGAGACCCAGAATCCACGACTCGGGTGAGCAGATTGGTACTTCGACCGATCAGATATATCGTGCATATTACCACCGATGATGGTGTTGTTGAGAAGGAGGAGTTGCCATTTCCATTGGTAGGAACGGCACGAGAGTATGAGCGCATGTTCATTGCACACGGGAGTGCTTCTGCACAGGGTGCCATAGGATTCCAGTATTCTTGAATTCAAGATTATATCATTTGTGAACCAGTGGACAGGCAACACTCAATAGCAGCTTGTAAGTTTGCACAGCAGCAGTGGAGAGATGGTACTATGTCTTTAAATGAGTACCTAGACACGTTTGAGCGGCGGAAGGCCTCTTTTGTGGTATATGATGATCGTCGCTTTTACATTGAGAAGTCTGCGCGGATCAACGTGGCGGAGTTCCAGAGACATTCATATTCTACCATGGAGGAGGATTTGAAGAAGCTCCGTCAGATTTGGGATCTATATGAGAGGCCTGATAGTTCACTACGTGCGGACGATACTCGTAAGGTTGTTGCTTTGGTGAGTGCGGCAAGTGCAGTGCATAAATTGCCCAAGGGGGATTGAGTTGTCACGGTGAAGAGGTTGGCCGAAAACATGGAGGATTTAACGAATCATGCATGGAATCCGAGCAATGATTGCTTCGAAGCTATCATTCAAGTATGCAAGGACTACAAAAATAACATTCACTTTTACAGCAAGGAGGAAGATGACAAGTGGAAGGACATAGCGAGGAAGAAAGAGCTGGATCCAAATGTGGACTTACGACCAACAAGAAAAGAGATGACCCAGAATTGGTTGAGGCCGTTATGTAGGGTTCCGAATCCATATTATCTTCGGTTGGCAAAGTCTGCGGTAGCGAAGCCGGTGAAGGAGGATGGAGTAAGACCTTGTCAAGCATATTACTTCAACAGTGTAAAAGACTCGAATCCCCATCCTCGTACGATTGCCGGTGTGGTTGATCGATATACGAGATGAGAAGCTGTGATGAATTCCATCCGTTGCTTGATGGTGGAGAACAAGGAAAATATACCTAATTCCATGGAAGAGTTCTTTCGTATCCGTGTAGGGAAGTATTTTTCCATAAGTAACGAACAACTTGATACCTTTGGAAAGCTTTTGAATGCTACCACGAAAAAAATTTAGGTTGCTCCTGTGCGGAGGAAGGTGTCTAAATTGGAAGGCATAGGCTACTTCATCCCTCCTTCCATCAGGTTTCATTATGGTGATATTGCAGCAGGGGGGCGTGGATACATTGGACCATCTGTGGACTTGGGAGGATTGGCTACTACTAATTGGGAATGGCAGATGGAAGTCAAGAGGCCAAGCCAGAACGACACAGAGAATCTTCTTTCGGTTCGGTGTAGAAGGGGGTTATTCCGCACCGACTACATAGAGTTGGGGAAACCATGTTTGTGGGTGATTGGTTGTCGACGTGACGGTGGGAGGCATGGAGATGGTCATTGGGGAGACGCCCAATTATCCAGAGTTTTTACACAGCTGACATTATGGATGGCAAATATTGAACGATGGAACGTCATCTTCTTGTTACCAGCGGCCGTGTATGCGAACAAATAATTTTTCACAAAGGTGAAGCTTTCATAGGGATGTACTATGCGACGTGGATGTTGGACATTTGATCCCAACTCGGTTAATCTCTATGCTCTCGATTTTACAGAGAATGGGCGTTTGAAGCAAGTAGTACAACCACTTGGCGATGTTGTGATTTGTATGCAACACCCTGTGGGTACATTTCCTGGCCCAAACTATGTTTCTGGAGACCTTCCACGTCCACTTGTTTTCTTGGATCATTGGAGTGAGGCACGTCAATCCTCTGAAGTTGATTCACTTGAGAGATCTCCATCAAAGCTGGCAAGACTAGTGGGCTCATACTTGCCCCGTGGTTGGGGTTTAGTGGCGTGTAACATATCTACGGCCATTCCCACGATCCTTGAAGGAGATTTCCACGGATCTGAGATTATTATCATTGACAATTGTACAGACAGAGTTTCATTCCTGTACAATGAGTTGTCCGATAATTTCCAAGGACAACTGTTGGTCAGGACTCGTCGACCAAGTACTGGTTGCAACATTGTACATGAGACCGAAGAGGCGGTTGGTGGAGTGAGGAATGAAGACAAAAATGAGGATGGAGGTGGTTTAGATGAGAGATTGTCACGTTCAGGTACCACTGAAGATTCCTCGTCTCGCAGGACTTCAGAGGCCGATGAAGATGAAGTGGTCCAGTCTCCTCCAAGAGAGAGGATTCTATCAACGCAGCGGGCTGTGAAAGATACTTCAGGGGAGACGTCTACAACACCTACAGAGAGGATGGAAGATACCGGTGTAGTGGATGTTAGTTTGGCGGTAGTGGCAGGAAGGGGGCGTACATTTGATGGTCATAGGTTGGAGATGGAGGAAGAAGAATTGGACTCATTGGAATTTTTTTCGGTGTAGAGGAGGATTCGACAACCTTTGATGCCTTCTCAATCAGAGCCGACATCGGAGACACATGAGAGGTTCGGAGGTACTCAGAGTGATACCGGACCAAGTTCGCCTTCCGCTCCAAGATCTAGCGTATCTGAGGACATCATTGCATTTTAGGGGGCCTTCTCCTCGGAGCGATAGATATCCTTCAATACAGAGGATGGCTTTTTCTACAATGATGATAGCGTAAGGCATACGTGGGAGGGTGTTCCAGGCAATTATCGATATGTTGAGTGTGCGTCCATTGGCACCGAAGATGTGAAAGATCGTCTAGTGCAGGATCATGAACTGTCTGCTATGGTAGATAGTGCCATTAGACACGTGGAGGGAGTCATTGCGCTAGAAGATGAACTCTGAGCCCTCGAGCTTTATACAATAGTAGAGCATGCTCGCAGTTTAGGTGGCAAGTACGTCAGTATAATGCAGTTTAAGATGTGTCTATTGTTCAGCGGGTGGTATATATTTATACATTGGGTGGTCCATATGATATGTTTGATTTTAGAATCTCTCAGTTATAGTGTAGAATAGCTTGATTATGTATGTTTTTGCATGTAAAATACAGTGAGGTACTTTACACTGTCTTAGAAAATTGCATATATATTTTTGTATCTCTTACATATTGTATTTGTAGTGCAGTATTCTAAAATCCTATAGTAACTCAAGACACATTTATAATCTCTTTGGGCACATGATTAAAATTTTGTAGCAGAATTTGCAAACTAGATTAGAAATCATATATTTTCTAAAAAATGTAGCAAATATAAAAAATATATGACTTATATGAACATGAAGATGTCAATGTTTGAAACGACAAACACCGAATTTGTGACAAAAAACAAACTAAACTCTTGCCAAAATTTTGATTTTTTAAAAATTAGGAGCGAAAAACTTGCGGCTTTCTTCCAGCAACCAGTGCACTTGGCTAAGTGCATACTTGCTTAATTGCGTGTTTAAAGTGCCTTGGTCCTTCAACCCTTGAACGTCTACAAGGGTTTAGTTTGTTTTTTGGTGCTTTTGCTCTTCTAACTCTTTCCACAATTAGTCATTGTTTCTCACATCCTTTTAATACATTTCCAGCTCCTCGTTAGCTTTCCGACAAATCTCTCCAATCTCGAATCCATGTCGGCGTTATATGAAGACAATGGCAAACACCTTATCACCATTCCTAAAACTAGACTTTACTGGCACTGTAACCAATATCAAAAAGCAAAAAACAACCCACATAGCCTAGAACCACCAACACAATCATTTGAAACCAAAATTGTCTGGTTATATCAAAGATACTAATATCGAATCCCAAAAAATGATCCACTAAAACTTACGCAATATACACTACCAACACCAATATTAGACTCTCTCACATCAACATTCAATATCAACCACTCGTATTTCTCATCACCAGTTACATGCCCCACACAACTCACTCAATTTTACTCGCCATTCTCACGTGATGTAGTATTTGGGTCTCTTGGTAAAGCCTTTGACCACAAATGGAAAGCCATTGGATATGCCCATCCACATAACAGAACAGATACACAATAAGCTATACATTCGGCCCGATTAGCTGCCAAAAGCGATCCAAACACAATCACAATACTAATCTCCCATGACACTAATTGGTACCAAAACTTTACCCTCCATATAGGCCCCTTCCCAGATATACACATCATAGCCCACTTTGTCGCATGTACCATCACATATGAAGAACCTACAGTGCCCCCAGAACTTAACTTGTCACAAAAAGAACTTTCAACACTACAAATTATGTGTATACATCATCAAAATAACATCGGAACTTATAATCAACTAAATCAACTTACATATATAATTAACAACCTCTCAATGCAACAAATACAGACGCAAATTGCCACATCTACCCCTCCAAATTGCCCTGTTAACCACATCAAAAATGGTCTAAACTCACCTACCTCAATATTCCTATACATAATAACACACCCATTCCCCAACTTCCAAACTATCATACTAACCTTCCATTAAAATTTTACCCAAAATTTAGTTGTTACACGATGGTTCGTTCAAGAAATCAAAAGAAATAAGCCCCGAAGTATGGAGAAAAGAAAGAGCAGGGAATGGCATATACAACCCTAAGGGACTAAATATTGCCAAAAGGCTACATGGCCATCAAAATATCCTACGAGCTCAAATGATAGCCATACACAAAACTCTGAGAATCATCAACACTCAATTCCTAAATGAACCTGCACATATATTCACCGATAGTCTAAACATTCTTTATCTACTAAACACACAAATAAAACACTCCACACTACACGTTAGCCACCCAGACCAAGTTACACTTGCCTCTATGGTACAATTGCTCCAAAACTGCACACAACCAATCACATTATTCAAGGTAAGAGCCCATGTCAACATTGATGGAAATGAACAAGCTAATAAACTACACCGTTCCATGAATATAGTGTAGATTAGACTATTTGAAATTTCCTACACTAATTGAAAATTTACATGCAATTGTTGACTGATACACACTTGCTTGAGAACAAATATCCAATCAGAACTTGGCATGCACATGCTTTGATGGAAATTAGTGTGAGTGATCTACATCAATAATCCCTCTACACTATATTCAGTGTTTAGTATAGCAAAAGATGGTATTCACCTTGCACACTAAAACGCTTCACATCCATACAAAAACGCCCATGCTACACCATACTAATATTAAAAAGACGACTCGCCTTCCATGTTTTACACACCAGACAAAGGCCTTCTTTGTTTTTTGGAAAAACAAATCATTGAACACGATAGGAAATACAACCTAGAAATCATGGCCAGACAAACCCCTAATATTTGTAAATGGACAAGTAATGCAGATATTAATAATGAACTCTCTAATGAATTTTGGGACACCCCACTATATCTTATGAACAAAAAACATGCCTCATCATGTTGCCTCATCAGTGGAACATATATGGGCCATGCCCGAAAACAACTTTGTTTTGGCAGAGAAAGATATCCCTCCATTACTTGCCCCATTCGTAACTCATTGGATCCTGATACATGGTTACATGTATTACTCACCTGCAGACAACAACACATACATTTACTTTGTGTTAAAAGGCACAATAAAGCAATATGGAAAATTAGGAAACTGCTAGTCTCTTCCGAAAAATCCAGATGCTATATTCTCATGAATGCATGCACTTTCAACAACAATCCCCAAGAAAATACCCCCTCTAATTGGTTACTGCCTTGTAATGTGGTACCCAAAGATGCCATTGTAACGCAAAATTTAGACCTGATATACTCTGAGTCAAAGGACTACCCTACCAAAATGAACCACTTGAAAATGTTGAACAAAATCTCACCATACAATTTATTGAATTCACATACTATAATGATAGATTCTCCCCATAAACCTTAGAAGCAAAAATCAACAAATATAGAACATTAACTGAATGTATTGCTGCTAGAGGGTGGAAAATTGACCCCCTAATTGTCATTACAGCTAGAAAATACCTTTAAAAACATTAGTACCATTGCTATCCAATACGCTATGCATATCCTCCTCCACAAAAGAAAACTAGAAAATCACCAACCCCTACCTTAATTGCAAGACCCACCCTAATTGTAAATAAAAAGTTTTAGTAGCTAGAGCTACTTTTTTTTTGTTAGCAAATGTTAGCATTGTCTCAGGTCACGCATGTGGTGGGCTGTTGGTTGGCACAACTCTTTCTCCTACCTGCGACTGCTCACTTAGCAGTGCCAAATCACTACATACCTCACATCTGCTCAAACGAGTCCATCAAGGTTTGAACCCGGACCAATTATATGAGACAAACACTCTTTCCAACCAACAAAGAGCTCATGACTTGGCGATCATCAAACTAGAGAAACACACTATTATACTGCAAAACTCCGATACCGAATCTTACTCAGACTCTGACCACTCGTGGTCTTTGTTATTAGTCACTTGGTACTAAAGTATCTACTCTCGAAAGGGGAAGTAGTTCTATCCTTCTATTCCTATGTTCCGTGGACTTAGATCTAAAGGTGGAACGAACAGACACTTTATTCACGCCGGTCTCTTTCGGAGACCAGAGTTACTCCTCTGCTTTAGTGTGTATTTTTTATTTATTTGATGTTGATTAGGACTCTCAATCTGTTGTGGTTATCAATATTTTTTTACACGACAATTGTCACGGGACTTGGCGTCGAGGGCCTCTCCGTATTGTAATGTTTAGCGTAGACTAGTTTGTTACTAATCAACAAGTTTAGGGACGTACGGCGGCGCACCACATTCATCTGTGGATGATTTTCGTCCACTTATGTTTGCGTGTGTATGTAGCGCCGCACATGTCCTTGACTTGACCTCTTTATGAAGTCAAGCTCTGTGAGTGAGTTAGTGAGTGTTTAGTGATTACCTTTGTTGCAAGTGATTGTTTATCATTTGTAAAGGCTCCGCATTCTCTTATACAACTTGTACTCGTTGATTCTCCCTTTATGAAGTGCGGGACGCTTGACTACTCTTGTAATTTACTAGTTATTCCTTGAGGGTGTACTACGTATACTTGTTTCACTGTATGTTTTTTGTTTATTTGATGTTGGTTAGGACTCTCGATTTGTTGTGGTTATCGATGTTTCTTTATACCACATATTGGTGATAGTACGACTTTAAACAAAGCTACTTATGAGGCTTTGACATTGGCCGCGAGGTCCTAAATCTGAGCAATTGCCATAGATTGGTTTAGAGCTCAACTTTAGCCCATAGGACTTCACACTTGGAGCCAAGGGCCAAGGTCCGATGGCTTCCAAATGCCTACACTACATGGCAACACATTATGAGAGGTTTGGTGCCAGAATATGGTCCCACAAGTAGAGTTTGGATCAACCAAGAGTAGAAACCAAAATTCTTACCGAGAAGCTAAATTTAAATAAATAAATCTATATTGATGTTTTTTTCGTTGACATTGTTTGATCTTTTATAGAGTTCAACCCTTGGATTGTGAGTGAAAGCCCCCGAAGAAGAAGAAGAAGAAGAAGAAGAAGAAGAAGAAGAAGAAGAAGAAGAAGAAGAAGAAGAAGAAGAAGAAGAAGAAGAAGAAGAAGAAGAAGAAGAAGAAGAAGAAGAAGAAGAACGCCGGTCTCCGAAGGAGCCGACATGAATAAAGTGTCTGTTCATTCCATTACTAAGACCATGCCCACCGGACAAGGAATTAGTAAACTGGAACTAGTAAACTGAAAGCCCCCTCAATAGTACTAGGTGAATTATTCAACAATTGGAGCTTTTATGTAGAATGAAAGTAAATATATATATACATTTTAAAACACCATAAATGGAAATTCATCAACAATCCTTTGACCATCCATAAGTCGACAAATTTGATTGGAATGTTTTTGTTCAAATATGTATAAACTAGAATCTTCAATGATGTGCATTAAAATCCTTTCTAAATTTATTGCATGGACACCAAAACAAGTATGATACTTAGTCCAAATTCTCCTTATTCAAAGAAGAATTAAATCCTTTTTCTTCACTTCAATCCCTACTATCATTTAAAAAAATAAATGTAATTTCATTGATTTTTGTATGGCTAAAGTCAAAAAAAAAAAACTCTAGTTCCATTTTTTTCTCCGTGAACCATACTAGATAATTTTATAGCACCTTGTCAAATTTTTCAAAGCTACAATTATGTTAAAAATGACAATTCGTGGGAAAAACTTTCAATTTTTTTCTTTTGTGATAAAAATAAGAAGAACTCTGATATTTAGTGGAGGTTGGTATGAATAGAGTGTTTCTTTGTTTCACCACTAAATGGATGTCCACTGGACAAAGGATTAGTAGTATGTTATTACTTCCCCCTCTCAGGTACACACTGTAAGATTTTTCAAAAATAATGTATATTCATCAATAATGAGTATATTTATAATCTATTTCTACCTATATAATAGCCGGCAGTCTGTCTGTCCGCCGCTCCTGGTGGAACAACAGACCAAGAAGACCAACACCAGCAGACCAAGAAGACCAAGAAGCACCACTTCAACCATGCGACCTCCTCGTGGCTCATGTGTACCGCAACAGCGCGTACTACTGCGTTCACGTGCGGTTGCATTTGAGCGTCGAAGACATCACCGTCGCAATGCAAGGCGGCCAGGGTACTGAGAGTCAGAGCGGAGCTCGCAGCGTCCAGAGGAGTCTCGAAGGAGTACACAAGTGTGCTCCATTCTTGCATTGTAGGTTTTGGAGGTCGGAGAGACTTAATATTAGCCTCTTTGGATGAGGATTTATGTGTGGTTTCCTGCTTAGAATTTGGATTCAACATTCGTGGACGGAGGAGGGTGCTTCATTCTTGCAATGAGGGTTGCGATGACGGCTGATTTGTGGAGTGGTGGTGAGCGTTCGGAGGTCGCAGCATAAGATCGCGATCTGGACGAAGACGACATCGAACGAGGCCGCTCAGGTGGATGGTGATGTTTGTGTGTGTTCTGTTGCATTTTTGTTCACTCGAGTGTCCTATCCTAAACTGAGAAGTTGCAATACAGTCAATTATGAAGTTGCACATGTGTTGTAGCTGTTTGCAAACATTCGCGTTTTGAAGTGGGTGGACCCGTTGCTGATCACAGTCGAGGACATGTTGGAGGAGGTGTCAACCATGGCGATCATCGGACCCGCTCGCCTGCACTTCAAAGCGCACAAGCGCCCCAACATGCGCCATGTACTCAAGTGCTAGAGAATCCTTGGTTGTGTAGGAGGACATTGAGCGTGAGAAGAGACTCCTCCTTTAGGTGTATTTTAGGATTTGGAAGGTGTTTGTTTTTCAAGATTAGGTGGTTTTTTGAGGATTCTTCTTCTGCATATTGATTTTGAAGTTTAGTGTTTGGTGGTTTTGGAAAGGTTGCACCAAATTTTGAGTTGCACCACGCTTCTTTTGAAGCAATACGGTCCATGATGTATTTTGAAAAGTTTGCAAGTCAACCTAGGAAACTAAAATGGAGGGATGTGGAGAAGACATGTTTTAAAGCAGGGTGGACAAATCTCACTAGGTAGTGCATACTCTGATTAAGTTGAGAGTGCAGTAGCGACGTTTTGCAGTGTGGAGTGTGGAGCTATGGTCTGGGCCAGGTAGGGATGCTACATTGGTGTTTAGGTGTTATCTGAGTAGTGCAGCTGAAAGAAATTCGAGAGTGAAGCTTGGTTCGATTCTGTTATCTGGCATCTAGAGCTCATTTTTCTGTGGTTTGCGTAGTAGTTAAGTGGCGTATGATATCAAGAAAATTCAATCTGCAACGGGAATCTGTAGGTACTCTAAATTTTTGCGAGCAACTTTTTAAGTTTATGGCACGCCAAAACCAGGAAAATGATGTTACACTCAAAAAGATTCTGGAGCTAATTGAAGCAGAATGTGCTGAACATAATGATTTTTCGATTAACAAAAATTATCTGCCTGTAGTTAAGTTTAGCAATGAGATGTTTCAGAGTTTGTGAATAGTTGATAATGCACTACTCGAAATCGGCATTGAGAGTAGTATTCTATGAGTAGGTCGTTCGTGTGTGTTCTGTTGCATTTTTGTTCACTCGAGTGTCCCACCCTAAACTGAGAAGTTGCAATACAATCAATTATGAAGTTGCACATGTGTTTCATTCTGAGGAGTTCTATTAAAAACCTTCCCCGGTCGAAACGACGGATACCAATACTAGTATCATATATTTGTTTATATATATGGTAAAACTACCTTGTAGTTGACTCTGTTGTTGTTGACTCTTTGATGCCGTTTGGAGACCCATCCCGAGACTCCACCAAATACCCGGTCACGAACGGGTATCAAACGGACATGGTAATGATACCTGCGGATAACAGAGGTCAGCATTCTGAAACCCTAGATATTACGCACCCAAAACCGCCAAATCAGGTGTTCATAGACTCCATGAAACGAGTTCTTCTCTTTCCGTAGATGATCCCCGTTCTTCGTGACGGTATTCGGGTACTTCCTCTCTCGTTAGAACAAAGGTCGAAGAGGTTGCCCTACCTCGGTCCTTTTCGAGCTTCGCGTGTTGTTCTGGTGTTGTTGCTCCGGCCCCAGCAGCCTCACCTCCGCCACTGCAACGCTCGGAACGCTAACAAGCCGCAGCTGCAATGGCCGTCTTCACGTTCATCGTCAAGCGCTCCGGCGACTCATGGACCGCCAAGCAGCACGGTGGCGACGCCGACCTTGAGGCCTCCTCCGCCTCCACCTGGGAGCTCCAGCGCAAGCTCACCAACCTCGCCCTCACCTCCGCGGGCTCCGGCTCCGTCTCCTCCAGCTTCTCCCTCATTACCCCGACATCCGCCGTTGCGCAGGTAGCTGCCGTTTTCACTCTTGCTATCATCGTAGGGTTTTGGTTAGGGTTTCAGCTATCCCGTCCTCGTAACGTAGTAGGCTCACACATTGTATCATCCTTAGTATTGACCTTGTAAATGGACAGTCAGAGTCTAGGGTTTCTGGTGTTGTTATGAAACTGGATCGGTGTTTTAGCAATTGTCCAGGGCTTAGTTTATGTATTCTTGAGTTTCTGATATCGTTAGTTGGTTGTTATTATAGAGTTGTTTATCTTAAGGATATGGAGAGCTATTATGAAGGTACTTGTGTTCATTGTTTTTAATTGTGACTTTTGGGGTTTTTTTTGGTTAGGTTGTTGTTGGAGGTGGCGGTGGCGGCGGTGGCTTCTCTGCTGGATCTGGCGCGGCTGCTTCCAGCGGTGGTGCTGCTGCGCCCGCTGCTGAGGAGAAGAAGGAAGAGAAGGTGGAAGAGAAGGAGGAGAGCGATGATGACATGGGATTCTCTCTCTTCGACTAGGTTACCTACTCTTTGTCGATGCAATATCCTAGGAAAGGCAGGTTTCTGCCGCAAGTTAATATGAGCACAGCACCCTGTTTTATTCTGATCAGTTGCTGTCTGGTTACTATGTGTTGTTTTATTCCAATCCTCTACCCTCCAGATGACTACTTCCGTGCATTAATGTTTCAGTCCTGAAAGCTCTGTGTTACTGTATTGAACCTCTGGTCAAGTTATGATTGTTGTAATCCATGATCCTGCCACAATTTCATTGTGGTTATTTGTCTCCTATTCATTCTCGTGGTTGAACATTGGTCTTCCAAGTTTGTAATTCGATCATATACCCTTTGGCTGTCAAGGTTTTAGAATTTAATAACGTAAGTGAACAACTGGGTAAAGCATTTTGGTAGCCTTTGAATTTTAATTTTTTTCCTTTGTATTACGTTCTCTTCTGGGTGGTTACAAATCTAGAACCACCCTTAAAATGAAATGATGTGGTTCCAGGTCAAACTCGAGGGTGTGATATCGAACAAGTCTCAGAACGTCACAGGCAAACACGTGGGCAGGGCTTTGAAGAGGAAGTAACTGATTATGGTACCTCCCCCGCTTGTAATTCCATTTTGCAAGTCTCCATGATGTGGGGAATCTTGCCACAAGCGATCGTATATCGTACTTGCTGCATTCCGAGCCCGATTGCTTTTGTCATTGCAAAGCTTCTGTCATTGTTGAACTTCATCTATGCATCTCTGTATTTTCTCGTACCTGTCAAACGCATCGTCCATCGTAGGTCTAGATATATTCATCTCCTGCATCCATGTGAGGTGCTCTTATTTTCGTCCTTCCACTTCTGGAATTCTCGTATCACTTCCTCAGAAGATTCATCTGGAAGAGTAGCTATCAATCCACGGCACATGGTTTGCTATGATGCTATGGATTTACATTCTTGCGCACATCAGCCGCTAACGTGAAAATTCAGAGGTTTCTCTGCTGAGTTAGCAATCTTTGGTTTTGTTTGAACTTCATGAAATTTGGGCTTGGGTTTAGGTGTAGAATTCCACCCCTTCTGCCCCATCACTTGCCAACAAATTCACACATGTGAGGTTGGTAATCGTTGGTGTGTCTGAGGGTAGTATTTAGAGTCTCAATATGGAATTCCACTCTTGTGCACATCTCGCCACCAAATTCAGCACATGAGAGGTTCTTTCTCCGGGGTTTTCTGTTGGGATGTAATTCTTAGTGTCTCTGAAATTCATGAGACTCGGGTTTTGGGTAATGGTATGGATTTGCAGAGCGCGTTCCTTGATTTTTCGCCACAGCAATAGTTGAAGCGAAATGGTGCTCCTGTCGCCAGAGGACGAGATGACGACGCAATCGCAGGAGTCTCTCGACATCCATGCCGTCTTCGCGAGCCGGATGGCGGCGGCTGGAATCCAGCCTCAGGATCGCATTGGTAACTTGGTTTTCCTTCTTCTTGGAGTTATATAATGACTTCTTGTTCAGGAATGAGCGACATGGGCGTTACCTTTGTGCAGCGATTGCTGTGTCTGGAGGTCCAGACAGCATGGCACTGTGTGTGCTGGCGAGGCAGTGGTGGCAGGGGTTTCGAGAGTCGGGGATTTATTCGGAGAGGCCGAGGGGCATCGTGGTGGACCATGGACTGCGTCGCGAGAGCGCCGCCGAGGCCTCTCAAGTGCAACGCTGGGTCGCCAATCTTGGTCAGAAATCTCGACATTCATTGGTTTTGTAGAATGAATTTGGGGTCTAAGGTTTAGGGTTTAAGGATTCACCTTGGGACTTGCATTTTCGTCAAATTTCCAACATCGATTGCTGTGTAAATAATTAAGGGTGTAGGGTTTTAGGGTTTATTTTGGGTCTTGAATCTTGGTCGGAATCTCATCATTGAGCGGTGTATATACAATTTAGGGTTTTAGGGTTACGTTGGGTCTTGAATCTTGGTCGAATGTTCAGCATTGATTGGTGTAGAAAGAAGTTGTGGATTTCGGGTTCAGAGATATTGTTTGTAGGGTTTAGCTTGGGTCTTGAATCTCAATCAGAATTTCATTACAGAGTTTTAGGTTTTAGGATTTAGTTGGTTTTTAAATTTTGGTCAGATTTCCAACATTGATTGGTTCACAAACAATATAGGGTTTTGGGTTTTGGGTTTAGTTTGGTGGCTTCGTGTAGTTGTTTTGCATGCAATGATGGATGACGTAATGAAGTTTGGGTTTGAAAACCAATCATCGTTGATGCAGGTATGGAATGCGATGTTTTGAAGTGTGAATGGTTGAGTGGGAGACCTGATTCTGGGCATCTTCAAGAGGCAGCTCGTAATGCAAGGTTCTTCTGTCCTTCCTTTTGGTGCACTTTATTTCTAAAATCTAACGAAGTTTGAATTAGATACACTCTTTTTAGACTACTCTTTCTTCACTCCAAAATAGTTTTTAGATCAATAGAAGAGAGCCTTGGTTGTCTAATCCTTCAATTAAGTAGGAAAGAGCTTGGTGGTTTCTGAACTCAAGCCAAAGTAGTTTTTGCCATCTGTGAGAGTGAAGAATGAGTTTCCACCATGAATACTAGCAGTCTTCCATCATTCCTTCATGCAGGAGCTCTATCCTTTCTAGAACAAATGTGCATTTCCGAACTTCATTATGCCTCTGCTGCAGATATTCTCTTATGGAGCAGACGTGCTGGAAGCATGACGTGGGCATTTTACTCACCGGCCACCATGCCGATGACCAGGTTCCGAATCAAACTTTCTCTTGTTCTCCTCTGATTTCGATTTCTCTCGTGAGAATTGAATGGTTGACGTTGTTATGATCTTCATCAGGCAGAGCTTTTCGTGATGAGGTTGGCACGCAAGAGTGGAATCATAGGCTTGGCAGGGATGGCCTTTGTGACTCACCTCTATTCCAGGCGACCGACATCAACGGATCAGACCAGTTTGCTATTAGTGAGGCCATTGCTGCAATTCTCTAAACAAGACCTTTACACGGTACGTCTGATCATCCTATTTCTCAGTTTGGATCGTGAATCAAAATCAACACCTTGTGCATAAGTTAACCCCTAAATGCCCAAGCATTCACATATTGGATGCTTAATTTCTTGTCAACGGACTGCTTCTGAGAGTGAAGAAAGACTTTGCTTGAGATCAACCCTGTTAAATATGTGAATGAGATCATGATGTGCTTTTCTCTTTCCCATTGTGATCAGGTTTGCAAGAGCGCAGGACAAGAATGGGTTGAAGATCCTACGAACTCAAACCTCACATTTGCACGTAACCGCATCCGGCAGGTGCTTGCAGGACCTCTCTACGGTGAGTAGCTGAGTCTAATTCTACATTGAGATAGCATTTCGCACCCAGGGGTGATTGCCCTGACTCTCTTGTTGCGTGCAGATGATGTCAGACGAGAAATTCATTACCTGGTAGCCGCATGTAGGCAGACAAGGGCAGTGCTTGACAAGGAGAGAGACGAGATTCTGGCGAAGGCTGTTACCGTCTCCAAAGTAAACTTATTCTCCTCAATCATGCTCAAGGATCCATTTATTGGACAATGAATGAACTCCGTCATGCTCAATTTCTCATCTATCCATCATGTTAATGCAACTCATACAGTTTTCTGTTATAAGGTGTTAATCCTTGAAATACAGATTTGCCTCTTTAGTATGCATGTTTAGGGGTTAAGTTCAGTGATTGAACTCTGGCACACAAAGCCGGTCGTGAGACTAATACGAATTGACGCTTTTAATGTGCAGGATTTTGCCTATGTTGCAATTGATACAGGCATTCTTGCATCGATTAGTGTAAGCGATGCAGTTCTTGGCAGAGTCTTGGTGGCCGTTTTGCAGGCAGGTTAATTAATCCATCTTACCTTCAATAGCATTCTGTTTAGATGAGCTTGTGGTCTAATTCTTCAATGGGAAGATGTTGATGGTCTCTAAACTCAATTAAAGTAGTTCTAGCCATCTTTGAGAGTGCAGAAAGAGTCTTTATGAGATCAACCATGTACATCAGCCGCCTGAGCTGATTGAGAATCATTTGAGAGCTGAAGAAAAGGGTTATCTTATTGAAACTTTTGGTGACTTTACAAAGAACTCTGTTGCATGAATGTCCTCATCAGTATGATGTCCACTGGTGCCCACTAATGAGACGCTGACCTGTATTCTATGTTCTTGTGTAAGGGCCTTAGTTCGTAGCACAGAGAGAGAAGCCGCCTCGCGGAAAAGCACTCAAGATTTTGATGGACAAACTTCGTGAGCCCCCAGTCCGGGTACGAACCTTCTTTTTGTCCAACTCCTAGCTTCATATCCTGTTTTCACAAGTGTCAATCCGCTCCAATGATGATTTAAAGCAGAATTTGTTTTGGCTGCTTCCAAACTTAACGATGACTTGGTCCAGCATACAACTTACCCCACGTCAAAAATCAATCTGAATGTATCATGCCTAAATGTCTTGGAGATTCTATGTTGCAATTTAGAGAAATTTCAGATGCACTTAGTTAGAGTAGAACCGTTGTTTTTATATCACTTGTGGCTCTTTTTGACTGCCACGAGCCTACATGTTGAAATATATAGTGAAATTTCGGTTGTTGAGTGAAGAATCTTGACATGTAATCGATTATATAATCGACGTGCAGGAAGCGTTCACGTTAGCTGGTTGCCATGTATCTCCAGCTCCAGGCTCCAAGGGCACCAGAGTCATGGTATGCCTGTCTCCAGAATCTCCAACTCCCGCTTTGGGATTAGAGCTACTGTCCTGGGAAACAACTCCCCTTTCACCCTCCAAAAAGCAACACCTTCCACCACCTCTACTCTCAACGTCCACCAAGAGCCCCATCCTAGACGCCAGCAGCGTCCTGAACCAAGGAAGAAAACTAGGCCTCATCTCAGACACCACCCTTGCTTTACTGGAGTCCCTGAAAAACGAAGAAGCTGGAACCATGGCCAAAACCGTTAAAGAGCTGAAGAAAACCGAGCCTCTGGTTTTGGAAGCTAGCAAGCAGATGCTCCCCTTGGGCCACACTTGTTTCTTCAGGAGCAGGTTTCTGGTCTCGTGGGAGCCCAAGGTGCAGTCCATGACGTTGAGCGGCGACCAGAGAGGCAGGTGCTGCCTCTTGAGAGACAGCCCTGCTGCGTTTGTGAGGCACTACGAAGACGCGGACTTCGACCACCTTCAAGCGGCGTTGAAGACGAGCTTCAAGACGAAGAGGGAGGATAAGGTTTCCAGCTGGTGTGTGTACCGGTTTGAGAGTGACTTGTATGGGAGCGACGAAGAGAGGCGGCACAAGATGCAGGTGGAGATGGCGGGGAACACCTTGAAGAAGGATACTAGTCGGAAGCCGCGGCCGCGCAAGAATGCCAAGGTGGAACCTGTCTTTTGTGGGGGTTTTGTGGCGCCCAAGGCGCAACGTGCTCTAGCGATTCTGCGGTGCATTCCCAGGCCTGTGAGACGAGGATTGCCCGTGCTTGTCAACGCTCAAGGGTTGCTCCTCGCCATTCCGGTAAGGCTCTGTTTTCATGAATATCTTTTCCCTTGTTGAAATCTAGGTTTTGTCATTGCATGTATGATATAGTTCTTTCTAAAGTCACCCAAAGTTTCAAGAAGACACTCCCTGTTTCTTCACCCCAAATAGGTATTAGATCCATAAAAGAGCTTGAAAGATCCATGAAAGAGTTGGCATGAAATACCTTGATGAGTATTATCCGTCGTTCTCTCGTTTGAGAGCTGTTAACCCTTAAACGTCATAACGACCCGCTGGTGGTTACAATATTCTACATGTATGGTGTCGTATTTGAACATGATAAGGTTGAGATATTGAAATGACCTCCACATGAAGGATGTTAGTTGAAGAATTTTCAATCCAAAGGTGTTAAACTTTAATACGGTTTTTGTACTCTAGAGAAAAATACATGCTTGTATACACAGTCCCGACCGACACGCAAGGGTTAAGAGTGAGAGGGGTATTTAATTCAAGCTTTGGGTGACCATACAAATAGCCCTACTGTTATTGCTCCTGGTTTGGTTGATATTTTTCTTAGTTGTTGCTGGGCATTTTGATGATTGGGAGTTTGTTTTGTTCTTTTGGTTTGTGGCACAGACTCTTGGTTTCCAGCGGTGCCCTTGGGTGTCATTTTCTGCTGTTCTCCGCCCTAGAACTCCTCTGGGTGGCGGCCATGCTTCTTGGACATAAGGTAGAGGATACTATTCTCATCTTCTATCAATGCACTTGTGTCCAACTTCTAGGTCCTAATTAACCCTTCAAGGCCTACAAATGCTGGTCTAGTTAGGTGTTAAAGGGTTAAGTTACCTTGTTTATGGATGATAGCAGTTAGGCGTTAAAGGGTTAAGTTACCTTGTTTATGGATGATAGCAGTAATTCTGAATTTTCCTTGCTTGTTACAATAGTCTATCGTCAAGAAGGGGCAAGAGTTTTATTTTGTTGACCTATGTCATGTGAGCATATGTTTAGCCCTTAATCCTTAAATGTTAGTCAGGATCCATATATTCAATCACGTAATTTACTCTGTAAATCACAACAAGTGTATTAAAGTTTAGCAAGACTTACACCTTTAGATTGAAAATACTTCAACTAAGATCCTTTATTTGGAGGTCATTCATTATATCAACCTTATCATGTTCAAATATGACACCATACATGTAGAATATTGTGGCCACTGGTAGGTTGTTTTGATGTTTGAGGGTTAGTGGGGGAATGAACACATACTACATTCATGGTGGTCCATTTCAGAATTCAATGTTCCTTTTTTCTTTCTCCATAGTTACAATGTATTGAATTTATTTTTTCAGTCGAAGTAAAGATTTGGTGTTTTCAAATGAGCTTCCATCAAGATAGAACATGGTTACAAGAGATGTAAAAGAGATGTATGAAATGCCTTTTTATTACTAAGGAGGTTGTTGGTAAATGCTTAAAGAACAAAATCTATATAGGCTCTACTATTTGAAAAAAAGCATCCATCCAAATCATTACTACAATAGGAAAGCATATAGATGTACGGAAAAATGGCCTCTAAAATAATCTCCAAAAATAATACTTTGTTATTGCAAGTATAACAAAATATTAAATTTGTTAAAATACAACAAAAGCAAGTAAGTGCCTTATGAGCATCTTTCTCATGATCAAAATATGACATAATATGTCTAATTCTTTCTATATTTCACCATTTGTTAGTTCAAAGGGACATATGTTTCACTATCTCTTCAGACAACCTATATTTTTTTTCTTATTTTTAAATACAATACTACTTAATATATAAGCTTTTTGTATGCCTCTATCTTTTATAGTTGTGAAAAGTCCAAATTGAATGAGAGTTGTTGCATTTAATAGGTGTGAAAGCATTCAAAATGTGAACTTCATATTCCAAAGTCTAGTTTGCTACAAAATTCCCATCAAACCCCTCTATGATATCCAAGTGTCTATACTCTAATCACCTCGTTGTTCAAGGGCTAAGAGGCACTTCAAAGCGGTTGATCAAAGAACAAAGGTCAAAGAAATTCTAACACTTGTATCTATCACATTACATGTCAAGATAAACATTGATTACTTCCATAGATTAGTAGATAAATGAAATTCTGATGCCACTTTTCTAAAGAGGTATAATTATATCATATTCGCCAAAAGTATTTTGTTATTGCATGCATATGTTAGAAATATAGGAGGGACAACTTCCTTGAGGTATCATTGGCCACCCAAAGACAAAAAGCTTCTATTATCAATATGAGATTTTTGAAGTCAATTTATTTTCTACATCCTCAATTCCAAGTTCTTGCCAATGTTTCTTTTATGTTTTGAACTAGTGCGCTACGCATTCTTTTAGTCACTAATACAAATGTTGCACTTTTAAACATTGTTTCTGATACTTTTGTACCGTTGTGGAAATTAATACTCCTTTAAAAACCAAGCTAATTTCTTCTTCCAACTTGAGGGAATTATCAACATACAACGATGATACCTTGGGATCCAATTCTTTACATGTCTTGTCTAGATGAATTGACACATCAATGTTGGTTTTCTTAAACCCCTCAATGTAATTTTTGTTGATGTTGTCAAGAAGCAAGGTGGGAGTAATTGCCCCTTAGTTGCAAGTGGTGATTTTTATCTTTAACCACCAATCCCTCAAGGAAACAAAGACTATGGTAGTCATGCATAAAACTAGTCAAATCTCATAACCAACAACTATTTTTTCACTAGTAACTGTCACAAATTAGACATGTATCCATCTCTATGATTTTAGTGCTCAGAACAAGGGAATGCAAGGGGCAAGTCCAATATAGAACTAATGCATTTGGGGGGAAAGGAGTTAAAGGGTAATTTTTGTAATTCAAAATGCAAATTTGGTAATCAACAAAAGACATCAATCATGGGGAGACAAGGTGGTGGAAAATTACATGTGGGCACTCGGTGGCAACTAGCGTCCATATGTAATTATTAGTGCAACTTTATATCAATGATAAGGACGGTTTTCATTCATTGCTTAAAAGACCTTATTGGAATGGTAGTTGGGCTCTTTTGGAGCCACTTCAGTAATTTAATGAAGCATTAGCCTAGTATAAATCCATGACACAAGATGATGCGCTATAATGTTTTGTAGAACAAATGGGCAATGGAGTTTAGAGTAGAGAACAATAGTTTGTGAGGGCTTCCAAACATGCTCAAAACTTAGAAGATCAAAGCTATATTTGTTCTTCTTACATGAACAACTATAAAAAACAACCTAGTAGTGGAGCATTGAGGATGGGCCCCTACACAGACAATGAGGAAGAGGATCATATAGAGAAAGAAATACAACATCAATTATCAATATGGAACAAAGACAATGACATTATGGCGATGTAAGTGTTAGAGTGAAAGGAAGCTTATAGACTTGGGAATGGGCACTAAGATCAATAACAATGTGGTAGAGATAACATGCATGTGAGTACCTTTAGCGATTAGACCACAAGCAAAGTCATTCCATGGAGGGCTATGGAATGTACAAGGAAGAAGAAGAAGAACGCCGGTTCCCGAAGGGAACCGGCGTGAATAAAGTGTCTGTTCGTTCCACTACTAAGACCATGCCTTGGAATGTACAAGGAGACACTAAAAGGAGCAAGCCATGAGAGGGAGTCTTTGCTACAAGAGTATATCAGCTTAATTTTTTTTTTAGGTATTTTTCATTTAGAAATAAACAAATGCTACAAGATGAAATTTAAAGCTAAATTCATCATAAGTTTACATAGTAGTTTTCTCTTATCATTATTAGTTTGATTGACCTTTTTGAACCATACAAACTTGATAGTAGTTTTCTCTTACCATTAGTAGTTTGATTGACCTTTTTGAATTATACAAACTTGATCTTAATTTTTTGGATAGGAAGTGTGTCACTCTCTTAGATTGCTTATGGAATTGGGAAAGAGGCAACAAACTGCCCAAGTGATAGATGCATATGAGACTTTCAAAATAGTTATGAATAATGCATATTAAAAAATATGAAATTTCTATATTAAATTTGATATGGATATATATATGGTAAAGGAAGTTCATGGGCACATTTATATCTTACAAGGATTTGTGCAAATTCATTTTTGTCATATGTCTATTTAAATTTAATTGTTGGTGACTATATCATTTTAAAAATCTAGGATGTTTAATTATCAAGTTAAAAATTATACATTTCAAATACAAACAATCTTGTGGATTTTTTTGATATTTTCTAACTAAAATTAGAAGTGACTCATTAAAGCTGTGATGTCATAATGTGTGTAACTATATACAAATCTGTTAAATTTAATAATACTATTTTACAAACAATATAGTAATCTAACATTTAGTTCATCTTTAAAATATCTTGCAAGTAAAATAGAATGTTAGATCGACTAATCAAACAAAATATATTCACCACATAATTCGTATTTATTTTATCAAGTTGGTTCATGAGTGGATTGGAATTTAATTGCATTGTTTCCTATCACAAAATTGCACCATTTTTCATATGGTCATTATAAAGTTTACTATTAACTATCAATGGTTGACAAGATTTTGCAAATTTATAATGCACTTTCTAGATGTTCATTTCAATAAGATAAAACAAAATAGAATTTAGAACTATGTAAGAGTTTGAAGCACATATTTTTAAATACAATTGAATACAGAATTATACGATAGTCGTAAAACTTAAATTTTGGTCCTATACTTTCATAAGCAATTGCAATAAGGTCAAGTTTAGTTCCATTATTGTTCATGAGGTATTGTAGTCATTACTACTAATCAAGGCTTTTTTTTGGCGATTTAGAGCCAAATGGCGAATTTTCTTCCCCAAAAAGAATATTCCACCCAAAGTGGGAAAATTGTGATTTTATCTCGCCAAAATTGCATTGATGGCCGTTTCCATATTGCAATACAACAAGGACTCCATCGTGTTGCCAAAAAGGATTTACAAATCTATGTTTTAGGAGATGGATTCTCCTAAAAAGATATCTAATGAGAAATTCGGTTGTGTATGGTTTAAGTAGAAACTTTGTGTTGCCACATGTGTGGTCTCCAAAAATTTGAGTCGCCACCCTGGCTAAAATCGTGAAAAAAAAAAAGCCCTGCTACTAATGAAAGCTATTTGGATTCATGTATGATGTTGTTTTTTCAGTATTCGAATTATTAGCTAAAATTATTTCTTGAAATTTCAAAACTCTTGTGAGTTTTAAAAAATAAATTCAAAACTCTTGTGTAGTTTGGTTTTTAATTTGATGTAGTGATAATGGTACATATATTAGATTCAAAGATATTAGTATTTTAGTGTTGATAAAAATGATAAATTACTGTAAATAAAATAAAATTTCTAGTGTATTCATGTCTTGACAAAAGTCCAAAAGATTGAGTGGATTTTGCCATAAATCACCAACAACTAGTATAAGCTACCTAACCTCTTTGAAAGAAAATCAAAACCAAGCCAACATTTTGTCATAAAACATATGATAAATTTACATGTTGGAAACAAAGAAAGTTCTCAAAAAGACTTGATTTCATTAATCTGCACATAATGAGTCTTTAAGACGTTTCTTATAGAAGAAATCTAAGGTCAATCATATAAGAATATAGTTATAACAAAATTTTAAAAAGATAATTTCACTCCAAATGATAGAATCTCATGGATATGGGGTTTACATTTTAAACACTTAATTGCATGATAATTTTTATTCATGTTTAATAAGTTGGGTTAAGAAATAAAATTCTTAACATAGATATAGAAAAAAGAAAAATTAATATTAATATGACATTTAAGAACATGCAAACACGGATTACAAATGAATATCTTCTTTGAAACCCTATTTCACCTCTATTTGTTGCTCCCAATACTTGATAATTTTGGGAAACATGGGCTTCATGTTCTAAATTAGCTTGTAATGCAATTTCTTTAGAGTCCTTTGTCATTTGCGTTCTTGGAATCCTAGCCATTTGTGCCAAATTGGTACAAGCAATAAAGTTTTTTTTTACCTTAGGGAAATTCTCATAGTAACTTGTTGTTTTGGTTGGTTTGGTTTTGGAATGAGAAATCAAAGTATTTGACTCTACTATTGATGGCTCTAATGTGGATTGTACCATGCTATTGCCAATATGGTCGGTGTTGAATTTCTTATTTTGTGGAGTATTTGGCTGAGATCTATCATCATTTTCTTGGCCAAATCCAAACCAACACTCACCATAGTTTTTGGTTCTTGCATATTCCATTACCAATGCTCTTCTTCTATTTGTTGTAAATACTTTGTATCCAAAGTTTCATCAACTAATGTTTTCACCTGGCAAACCATGTGAACATTGATGGTATTATGAAGTTAGCAATCCTCATTTACGATGATTTAATTAGATCATTGAATCATGATTTCAAGTTTTTGCAATGAAATTCAAATGTCAATAGGTTTATGGTCTTCTTGCTAGAAATATTCATCATACTCACATCAAATCACGTTAAAAACATAGTTGACATTGATATCAAAGATAAATTAATATTAAAATTGAAATCTATCAATTTGTTATTGGGAAATCAAGTTAATTATAATGCATATAAAAGTACCAACAATTTCCAATGCATTTTTTAATATATAGAACCATAGTTTCACCTTACAAGTTTCTATCCAAGATTTTTTTGATCAATTTGAATATGAAGAGTCATGTCTATTGAAAGTAATGTTCATGCAATAAGAATGAAAGAACACATTCTAACTCTAAGTGAAGAAGTGGAAAGACATTCAAAATATGAATATATCAATTTTTCTACTTGTATGCAAACGTTAATAAGAATATTAATCCATTAGGGTTTGCCTAAAATTAACAGTGTTGATTTTGCAAGGTCTAAAGTGACATAATAGATGACAAACAACATTACTATCTATTTCTATATTTCTACCAAGAAATCCAAGAATGTAAAATGAGATACTTGACAACCATGGCATTACACGATTCATAAAATTGACTATCACAACAAATCACACAATGAAACCGAAGCACCTTTAATCTTTCACAATTAAAAAAACAATATTTTTTAAATGGTGGATAGAATCCATTCTATGTAACCAAATAAAATTTAAAATTAGGTTGTATTATCTACCTCAAAATGAGGTTGTATTTTGAAATTTAAAGTATTATCTACCACAAAAATACATATTAAAATTAATCGTTATTTATTTATTTATTTTGGTTAAGAAGCATATCCTCTAAAAAGTTTTTGGACATGGACACCTATTCACAAACACGAAGTATACACGATCTACGAGCATACCTTTGTCTTTGTCTTGCATGGTTGTTATTCATTGTGTAGAGAATAGAAGTCAGAGTATGTTAGCATTAACATTACCGTAATACATATATATTGTTGCGGAGTGAACAGAGCAACTGATTCTGATACGCATTGTGTAGTGATGAGAATATATGAGTAGCGCATGTTGCACGAGTAAGAATATTGGCTTAATTGTCCATTCATATTTACGTACGAAGTGCTGTAGTTGGACTTTAATACTTAGACTGCTCATGTGAATCTGTTCATTTGCACGACCGAGGCTGCCACGTTATAATATTCTGGTCGCTGTATGGAAAATGATAGGATCACCATGTTGGGTTGGGTGTCGGGTTTTGAAGGTCAGATGTGTACACTCCTCACAGACACACACTCATGGTCATCCAGAGAACACTCACTTCGTCCAAAAAGTGAGTGAGGAGGTGTGTTGGATTTCTAGTGTGTTGGATTTCACTGGAGTTAAGGAAGTGCGCATCACAAAACCTTGGATACATGGTCAAAAATGATTTGTCTGATCCCAGGTTCGAGCTGGGGACCTCTAGTGTGTGAGGCTAGCGTAATGACCGACTACACCAACCTGACCTCTACTTACGACAGAACAGTCATGAATGTTGCTCTGAATTTTATTTCAACTTGCCAGACCAATTTGTACTTGTGTGTGCGGCTGGAGAGTTGGAACATGGTATGGTAGCAAATCATGGATTCAGTGGGATTTATACTATCGACAGCCCCATGATGCAGGAATTCGCTCCGCCTGCTTCCCATCTAGAAGCCGATGTCCAAAAGCGTCACCGTGGACTGTGGTTGGTATCGCTTGCTGGTTCCGGTGGACCTTCGTCGGCCGGGAATCTACTCTGCACTGGTCAGGTCGCATGTGGTAAAAGCTCGGGTGTTCGGAGAGACAAGACCTGAGGCTGTTGAGCAGGTCTGGATTCGAGTTCGCTTTCACTGACTTTCGCTGCCAGCGTCCACTGCTCACGGACATCTCCGGCTGGTTCGTTATGTGAGTCGGTGAAAGTAGCGGACAAGTGACCATCAACACCGCAGCATCTAGCATAACTGCTTATTTTGGACAAGGATTATAGATCCTGCGGGTTCTCCCCAATTTGCTTCTGGTTCTTTAGCGTTCATATTGTGTATCATATTGTGTATCAGTCCTTAAAAGTCTTGGATCGGCACTTGAAGGATATGGATAGTTGCTTCATTTAAACGGAGGCTGTAAATGAAGCATCTATCCATATTATCTATTAGCTTAAGAAATCTACCAGACTATCTGTTATACACTCACACAGCTTACACAGAATATAAACACTTACAGATGTCAGGCCATGTTTGCTCTGACCATCTTTTTTTGTTTACGAACATACAGACTTGACAACAACACCAAAAACAATCGCACAGCACACATACATGTATGTACTTGTGGTCATGTGTGAGAGAGACGGCACTCTCATCCACGATGATTGTACATCGGGACAGTGTACTTATTGAACAAGAATACCTGACTAATTTATACACCACTCACACGATCACACAGGATATAAAACTCTCTAACAGATGCCAGGCCATTTCGTGCTCTGGACACATCTCTTTTATTGCGAAGCACAGACAAAACAACAACACCTCTCAGGTGTCCGAGAACTGTAGAAGTACACCACACGAGAGTGACGACTTGATATGCCATCTATGTGTATTGTACATAAGTGGTCCGTTCACGCTCTATCTGCCTCCACAGGACATGCACAACTATCTAGGACAGTGGTACATGTTGTACGCTGACAGACTAAACTAGGATTGTCGTACATGTGCCCGACTGACTTACTAGATTATGATCACAGATTACGGCACAGTTTGTACATCGTTGCCACTCACTAATGTTGCAATGTACATCTATGCTACATCACCAATACTCCCACTCATAGTGTACATTGTATCTACTCCCACTCAAACAAGTACTACATATCCTAATTTACTATTTTCTATTCTCCCACTTGTGGTACTGTCAGTTGGACAATGTTAAGAGAATTACGAAACGTAAGAAACTTCTCAACTGGTAAAGCTTTTGTGAATATGTCAGCTACCTGTTGATGAGAAGGAATGAAAGAAACGTCGATGATCCCACGCTCCTGGTGTTCCCGAATACTATGGTAGCAGATGTCGATGTGCTTGGTTCTCTTGTGAAACTCTGGATTTCTCACAAGCCTTACAGCTGCCTGATTATCGCAGTACATCGGAGAAGGACCGGGAGATAGGAGGTTAAGATCCGCAAGTAAACGCCTAAGCCACTTAGTCTCTTTACTGCCTGTAGAAGCAGAAACGTATTCAGCTTCGGTTGTTGACGTGGCAATGCACCTCTGCTTCCTACTCATCCACAAGACAGGAGCACCATTCAAAAGAATAACGAGTCCACTCCGACTAAGTCGATCATCAACATCCCCAGCGTAATCAGCATCGACATAAACGATGGGCTGATGAGGAATTTTCTGTGAACAATAACAAAGAGCATAGTGAGTGGTTCCCCGCAGGTATTTGACTATTCGTATCACTGCCGTACAATGAATGCTCCTGAAATTGCTCGTATATTGAGCCACAGTTGAGACGGCTTGAGAGATATCGGGCCGAGACCACGTCTGGATGTAGAGAAGACTCCCGACACAACTTTGATATGGAAAATCACTAGTAGCTGGAGCATCATTGAGTAAGGGCTTTTGAAGTCTGACATTGGGATCCGCAGGAGAGTTGACAGGAGTTACATCGGAGAAACCATATTTTGCCAACATCGTTTCAATAAAACGAGCCTGGTCAACATAAATCGCCCGAGAAAGCGTGTCTCGTGTAATGTGAAGGCCGATATACATATCAGCAGCTCCAGTTGTCACATCAAAATGATCTTTGAGATAGAGCATCATATCGTTGAGACGAGATGAATCAACGCAAATAGCCAACCCGTCATCCACAAAAATGGTCGTTGCCAGCATAGGTTTGACAGTTGAGAAAAAAACGCAAGAATCAGTTGTGGATTGAACCAAGTCGTACCTCTTCAGAAAGGATGTAAACTTTTGATTCCACTGTCGGCTGGCTTGTTTAAGACCGTAGAGGCTCTTCTTGAGATGGCATACTTTACCCTCGCTTTCATGAAAATGAAAGCCCTCAGGTAAATCCATGAAAATGTCCTCCTTAAGATCGCCATGAAGGAAAGCTGTTTTGATATCAAACTGTATCATATCGCAGTCTTCAGTAGCAGCAATCGAAAGAAGAGTACGTATGCTATCAGCCTTTGCAGTTGGAGCGTAAGTTTCATCGTAATCAAGTCCATAGGACTGAGAGTAACCTTTTGCAACAAGCCTCGCTTTATAGCGATCAACAGCCCCATCAGCTTTAACCTTGACTTTGAAAACCCACTTGTTGGCAACTGTTTTCCTTCCCGGTGGTAAATCAGTAAGTAACCAGGTTTGATTCTGTAATAGAGAATCGATCTCTTCCTGCATTGCTACTTTCCATTTGGATGCTTCTGGCCATTTTAGAGCAGCCATATAAGTTCGGGGTTCTGATGGCAAAATAGCGGTTCTCGGATTGGATCCACGAGAACGAGCAATGAAAGCCAAAGAATCAGAAGTCTCCAAAACAGGAATCGTATCACGATAGATATCAGAAATAGGTCTTGTGCGAAGTACGATGTTCTCTGAGTCGGACTCGAGAGAATTAGAACTCATGGAAACAGGCACAATACTGGTAGAAGACTGATCGGCAGAAACCAAAGGTTGATATGCAACTAAACGGGCACTTTGACGAGGAGAAGGTTGTAAGGTATGCTCAAATGAAGAAACCGCTTGAGGAAAAATTCTCCCACTCTCTCCAATAGGACTGCTACTCCCAGTACCACAAAGAGGTAGAGAACTCTCACTGTCACAAGGAGCATCCATGTTGTCATCAGGAACATGAGGATTTGCCACATCTTGAGAACTTGTAGTGTTATCCATAAGAGTATCAGTTCTACTAGAAGAAGTAGAGGCCACCGTAGCATAAAGAGGAGATGAGTCATTGCAAGGACCTGAAGAGTGATGGTCTTCTGAAGTGTAATCGAGAATCTTAGAAAAAATATTCTCCAAAGTGGCACCAGATGGCTCCTTAGTCGAAAAAGAAGCATGGGAGTCCTCATCGAATATAACATCACGACTAGTGATTAATCGCCGCTTCTCGTAGCTCCAAAGGCGATAAGCTTTACTCGTTGAAGAATAACCTAGGAACATACACTCCCGTGACTTTCGATCAAGTTTCTTACGAAGCGTTGAGGAACATGGACATAAGATAAACTTCCGAATATCGTGAAGTATGAGACATCTGGGATTTCACCTGTCCAAAACTCAAAAGGAGTACGACCATTGAGACCCTTGTTTGCTACTCTGTTAAGCACATGAACTGCAGTATTAACTGCTTCTGCCCAGAATCGAAGTGGCACCTGCCGATGATGCAACATGCTACGAGCGCACTCAACCACGGTTCTGTTATCCCTCTCAGCGACAGAGTTTTGCTCTGGGGAATACGGGGCTGTGAGATCATGCCGAATTCCTACTTCAGCAAGGTAGCTTTGAAAAATATGGTGCAAATATTCTGTCCCATTGTCACTTCTCAATCGAGTCATTCTATTGCCAGTAGTATTTTCCGAATATTTCACAAACTTGCGAACATAGTCAAAGACTTCCGACTTGTGATGAAGAAAATAGACAGCCCGATAGTTGCTAAAATCATCCTTGAACATTACGAAGAAACGATGGCCACCAACAGACTGGATCTGCATTGGTCCAGAAACATCTGAATGAAAAAACTCGCCTGGCTTTTGTGCACGATGGCGCTCACCAACGCGCTTGGAAAAAGAGGTACGATGACTCTTGCCGTATGCACACCCTGAACAAACAGGAAAATCTGCTGCCGGATTTAATGTGATCCCCTTAACTACAGCTGAATTTGCCATCTGTCTCACAGTGGCAATGGAAACATGGCCTAAACGGTCATGCCATCGACATAAATTGAGTGACGCTTTATTCACCAGCCGAGGTTCTGGATCAGTAGTAGCCGCAACATGTGCAGTACTAGAATCAATTTGCGTCGTAAGATGTAAGTGCCATAGATTATCCTGTTTAGACCTTGTCATGATCAACTTCCCTTGACCGTGGTCTGAGAACATCTTAAACTCATCTCTTACATAGATGATAGCCACTTTCCTCGTAGTCAATTGAGAAATAGAAATGAGATTTCGACAGAGGTGAGGAACATACAGGACGCCTTTGAGCCATAAGAATGAAACAATCCCGTTGATGCTGGAGTGAACAATAATATCACCAGTTCCCCTAACCCAGAGCCGATTGTTGTCAGCGATGGTGACAGACTAGCAATACTCCGGGATTTCCTGAAACTCCGTGAACCAATTCTTCTTATCGGTCATATGTTCACTAGCACCAGAGTCGGCAATCCAAACGAATTGATCAGCTGACTGGTTTGAAGCGCTTGCTGAGTAAGCATCACTCGATGAGGGAGAAAGCAAATCTTCATCAGAATCCGATGAGAGTAAACTGCTTGAGGTAACATGCGCTTGACTCGTCTTCTGACGGCTCTTTGCCTTGTATCGCTGAGGTTTGGTACGATTCTTAATAGGAGAATCAAAATCATCGTCACTTGCACCTTGCGGTTTAGTACACTCTCCTGCAAAATGTCCTTTCTCACCACAATTATTGCAACGAGATATGGCTTTGAGTTTAGCAAGTCATTCCGCCTTCTTTCGTTTCTGCTCAGTGGTTAAATTTGATCGAGAAGAATAACGGCTGGAGGAACTTTGACTAAAAAACGCTTTCTCAGCCTGAATATCTGTGAGACCTGATCGCTCCTTAAGATGGTTCTCTCTCTTAACTAAACGCGATTGAAAACTCAAAAGAGTCTGATCTGCTAGAGGAACACTATCCCATGCGAGAAGAAGAGAGTCATAACTAGGCGGTAATCCACACTTGATTTTACTGAGGATCTGGCGCTCTGTAATAGCTTGACCTAAATCGTTAAGTTGCCTTGCTAGCTTCTGCACCTTGCTAACGAAAACAGCAAGGGATTCTGACTCGCCTAACTTGCAACTGTAATACTTCTCTTGCAAAGAAATTATGCATTCCTCAGAATGTAACTGATGATATGCTGCCAATTGTTGCCACATAGCATGAGAGGTTGAACAATGGATGACCTCATCACGATAGCGGTTAGAAATTGCAGAAAGAATGGTAACGATGGCTTGCTTATCGCGTCTCTCCCAGCGAGCCTTATCGTCATCAGTAATGCATGTACTCTTCTGCTCAATGCCGCTCACAATGTTAAAGAGATCACGAGACTGAAAGATAAATTGCATATGCATCTTCCAGGTAGGAAAATTTGAGCCATCATAACGCTCTACACAGGTTGTGTCCTTACTGACTGATCGCTCATCAAGATCTGCCATGCTTAGGTGACTTCTAACAAAAATACAGGACTATCTCTCAAAGTAAAGAAACCTAACGCCGAAACTATTGCAAAATCAAGAAACAAGCGCTCTCTGTGGTTCTAAGAACAAACTAAAGGCCCATAACCTATTGAACAAGAATACCTGACTAATTTATACACCACTCACACGATCACACAGGATATAAAACTCTCTAACAGATGCCAGGCCATTTCATGCTCTGGACACATCTCTTTTATTGCGAAGCACAGACAAAACAACAACACCTCTCAGGTGTCCGAGAACTGTAGAAGAACACCACACGAGAGTGACGACTTGATATGCCATCTATGTGTGTTGTACATAAGTGGTCCGTTCACGCTCTATCTGCCTCCACAGGACATGCACAACTATCTAGGACAGTGGTACATGTTGTACGCTGACAGACTAAACTAGGATTGTCGTACATGTGCCCGACTGACTTACTAGATTATGATCACAGATTACGGCACAGTTTGTACATCGTTGCTACTCACTAATGTTGCAATGTACATCTATGCTACATCACCAATAGTACTTGATGGCTACATCTAGTCTTACACTAATCTACTAAACTAGTGATGAACATCTATGCTTATATCTCAATATTCCGCACAGTGTACACACTAGCTACATCTGTTCAAATGATGACAATGTACAGCTATGCTAAGTGCCGATCGAAGACTTCAAAGGACGAATATTAGGATTACTGCGGGATTAACACGAGAATCATCTTAATCTAATTAAACCCACTTGATTTCCTGAAACCTACACCCTACTTTGCTTTTCAGTCTTGTATTGAGCACTAACTTACTCTAAGTCCTTGTTCGTGTTTCCTGCGATTAGAACCAAAGGTTGTTGCTTCTTTGTATCGGACACAGGAAACTTAGGAGGCGTTAGCCAGGGCTAATGTTTTGAGGGTTAGCCCCCCTTTTAGCCCCCTCTTACAAAGCATGTGGAAAATCTTGGGTGTCCTTTGCTAAATGGACTTTAGCCCCCAAAAATGTTCCCCTTGCCTGGGCTAAAGTTGAAGGGCTATAGCTTCATGTATTACATGGGGCTATTCTGCCTTGTATTAGCCCCGGGTAATCTTTCTTTTGTTAGCCGGGGCTAATGCATCTTGCACTTCCTCTATTAGCCAGGGCTAATGTGTTTATCTTTGAAATGGCTTATGTGGCAATTTTTAATGCGGACAAGTGTTGCAATTACATTGAGCCAAATGGACCAATACTCAAAAAACCTAGAAAACCAATAATAGTGGCAAAAGTTTCAATTATTATAGAATTCATAATAAATACAAAAAACATATGTCACTAGTCCTGAAACACAAGTTCTCCTCAACTACGTATCGCCTGTATCTCAACTGTAAACCAGGCTATCATGCTGATCACCTTGCCAAATAAGCTGGAATCATATTCGACTTCAAACAAGTATCTGTCAACTGCAAGAACCAAGGCAAGCGAGTCAACAACTACATGATAAAAAGGTGATCTGGTTAATAAAAGAAAACATGAGAAAGGCTGCATCTAGAGAGGCCTAAAATAAGTGTGAAATAGGGAAAGGAACATGAGCATACCTCAAAAAAACGTGCACGATGCTTGGCGACGAATATGGACGGCTCCAACAGTGCATACAGTTTGTTGTAAAAATCAGGGTACTCTAAGCCATGAAGCGTCATGAGAATGAAGAGACCATTGAGAGCCATCACGCTTATCAGGCCACCTTGGTTATATGAATTCGTCAAAAAATCACTGAAAACAACCAAACGACGTGTAAGAAAGGAACCACACAGTTTAAAAGAACAAAGAAAAGAGGGGAGGGAGAGACACTGCAATAAAGAGACTTTTCAACTGCCTCAAAGCACGTACAATAGAAACTAGTAGAGAATTATACAGACCAACGGCTCCAACAATGAACACAAAAAATGTGCAGGTTACCTCAGAAGAACTGGGTCCAAAAGAGCAGGAATGACACGTTTGTGAAGCTGAGCCAAAACCTGCACAAGTACGACAAGCATTGTCGATTGGCAAATGGCGGGAAAAATTAGGCGAATTTCTTGTCCATAACTCTTCTATCTGCTTGAAGAGAAACGCCAGCTGATGCTGCTTCTGAAATGACTGCAACGTATTTCTTCTCATCCATAAATTGCTGCTTCTCGTGCATATTCATCATTTCCAAAGTCACATCCTTTCTGCATGTACAAAAACGAAGTTCAATATACTAGTTGAAGCAATTCAATTCCAGTAAAGATCATCAGTGCTCACATTAGAGCAGATTACAGAGGAGTAAAAATAAACCAATATGAAATTCCTTACGAGTTTCGAGCTTGGTAGATAACCCCTGTCCCACTTTTAGCTCGCATAAGCATCCCTTTCCGCCCAGTCATTTCTGCTACCCGGTCTGGACCACCCAACTATACAAACAGAAAAGAAAACGTTCAAAACTTATATGATATGAGGAATATTATAGATTTGTAAAATAAAACTGTCTCATACAAGAAATGAGCTGCTTGGTAAGAATTGAATTTACTAGAGCCACTGGCACAATGAGGGTTTTACCTTATCAATGATGTCATCCAATGGGTTGTTCGGCAACTCAAGAGCTCGAATCGCATCCAAGATCTTATCCTTCCTCGCCTGTGCTATATTTTGACTGAACAGTAAACCGACATTCTAGTTAGAAAACACGTCTAAAGGACGTTGTTCAGCCCGTGCCGCACGTTGTCCCCGTCCGGCACGTAGCTCAGCCGCCCGCGCTTCAGCAGCGCATGGTCCAGCGTGCACGCCAGCGTCGACTTCCCCGACCCACTGAACCCCGTAATCCAGATCACACACCCCTTCTGATCCAGCATCCGCTGCCGCTCCTCCCGCTTCACCATACACCCCTCCCACACAATGTTCGTTGACTTCCCCACCGTCGTCAACGGCGGCAAAATCAAACCTAAAAAACAAAAACCCCAACCACCAAAACTAAAAAAAAACGCGAAGATGAAGAAAAAAAACCCATTACTCATCCGAGTCGAGATCAGCACCTGGAATGGATCCGTCGCCATTGACGCAGCCTTCGCCGCCCTTCTCCTGCTTCTTCACGTCGCCATGGCTTGAGCTCGCAACGCAGCGAAGCTGCGCAGACCCAATCCGGGCGTCCTCCTCCACTTTGGTCTCTCTCCCCCGCTCCAGCTCCGGTTCGACGCCGCCAGTGCCGCACCGTCCAGAGCTCGAGCTCCCACGAACCCCTGCATCGTGTTAACCCTGGTTTTGGAGTTACTTGAGAGATTTGTACATGATGTGAAGAGGTAGGTGTGCGCTGCGAATGTGGTGGTGGAGATCTTGTGCCAAAAATAAGTTTAGCGTCTTTTTAATTCCACAAATTTCTTGAAAATACTTTCTAAAAAAACAACTTATAACTGCCATTGTCAAAAAGGGGCTAGAAAGTTGTTCCTTTGTTGTCATTTTGGGCCTCTAATTGCAAGATTTTAAAAGAGATCTTTAAACAAATATATCTTAGTTTTTTTAAAATTGCAATCCACTACACGGTTGTAAAAATGATATCATTTGAAGTGAAAGAAGTTTTTTTCTTCACATGTTTGGGAGGGTCAATCCACTTTGACTTAGTATATCTTCAAACTGTTACACTAGAGAGTGTTCAAATCCTATACCACCATGACCTATGTGATGTTAATTATATGTGTGCACAATTTTTAGTGTAATTGAGGGGTGAAATAGGTCAAAATAAATAAGCTTGTGTATAAGGGCATTAGAAAGTGACAATGACAACAAAAATTGAGTAGTATATTTTGTTCCATACATTGCAAGGTTTACATATTTGAGAATCCAAACAGTGTAAACTTGACATCCCTTTCGTGACTAATTTAGAAAGGATTGAAATAGTCATTTTTTGGATTTTGATATTTATTTAAATAATTTAATCAATGTTTGGTAGGGCGGTTCTTAGAAATGGGGTTTCTACATCAAAAGTTGGACCATGTCATTTCACTTACTCCCCCTCTAAAGTAAGGGTCTTCAACAATCAATTCACAATATACCCTATGCTATGGTCAGTTTCGTACATAATTAATTCAAAATGGAGACTTGTCCAAAATTTTGGAAATTTCAAGAGATTTAGCTAGGCAATACCCATGTAATACCAAGGTGACACCCGTGCAAGATCTAGGTGATACTTGTGCAATACCTATGTCATATCCATTGTGTTGAACCATGTCTGACAAAAATAAATAAATGCTTCGGCACTTGCCTGCCGAAACTGACCGTAGCGTACGATAAATGTAAAACAAATCAATATTGATTTAATTGTGTTTGGCAGAGGCTGACATGTCTAGGCAATGAATGATGTGATACTTGATTTGCATATAGACCCCGTACATGGAGTCCCCAAAATTAGGCCTTTAAATCTTTTCAAAATTGGACTTTGTATGAAGGGATATCTTCTCTATATCTTCCTTGCACCCATGATTTATGTTGGCCCTTTCTTCCCCAATCCTTTGTATTAAATCTCTCTATATTTATGCTACGGTCATTGCGCTCATGCGGGAGGGTTGGATTGGTTGGTGCAGGAGGGTTTGGTAGCTACTCAACTAGGGACAAAGCCCTTGTGACACATTGCAACAAATGTAGCATAAATATAAAAGGATCCTTTCCTATCTCTACTTGTTGCCTTTCTTTTCTACTTCTTTTCCATTGCTTTGCAAGGATTCCCATATTGTCCATAGTCCCCATTTCTAATTTAAAAGCTAATAACTCTCCAACATAGAATCTAAAAACATTTTTAAATTTATCTTCACAAAGCTTTTATCAATGACAATCAAGTATAAAAATTCCTAGTCAAGCAACCTGTTAAAAATGAAAAACATCTTGTAGGTGTTATAAATCATCCCATCCTCCAAAGATGAACATGCTCGAACCACTAGGAATCTTATATTTTGTGAAGGTAAGTTGTTGTGCAAACCAATCCATCTAGTTATTACATGAATATCTTCTACGTGTTTCAACACGTTGTTGCTTTTCTACAAAATTTTGATCTATTTGGACTAGTTGGCGCCACCAAGGTAAAGGACGTTTGCCACTAGCAATATGTAGAGCTAAGTACTTTAATTTCATTTTATTTCCAAAGTCATAGTGTAAAAAGGGTTCTAAGTATATTAAGAAGTAGATAATTTGTGATAATGTTTACATTAAGTAGCTAAATGATTGAAAAAGAACTATTTACATTAAAGAATTTATATACTTTAAGAATAGGTCTAAACTTGCCCCCTTTAGTAGATGCACACGTGCTGGTGAAAAGGTGTTCGTATTAATCTAGAATTGAATCAAGGCCTGCAATACAATTCTTGTGCATGAATTAATTTCCTCGCCCAGAAACTTCTCACCCATGCTATCCAAAAAAAGGAGACGGTGTGATAAATAGTTCATGTCCAAACAACAAATTCTTGGTCCTAAGGAGGGTGTCAAAGTTGGAAGAGGTAAAATGGTTTTTTGCTTCATTTCTCAAAACTACAGAGGTTGGTAGATTTGGAATATTATGTTTTGTATGGATATTTTGGACTTGAATATTTTTGCACATGTAAATAACATAAAGGTGTGTGCACTCCATTTATTTCATGGCAAAAAAAAATTTCCCATTCCTTAGGAAGGTGTTAAAGTTGGCAGCAGTGAAACTTTTCTCACAGCTACCCTATGTTGGTAAATCTAACATAAATTTTGTTGTATAGATCTCCTCCACTTGAAATTTTATACACATGATGTCAATATAAAGATGATGTTGTTTGGAAAATTTAATGGTGAAATAACAGTTTTTTGGCCCATAGGAGGGTGTCAAACTTGGCCAGGAATAGGATACTATCCCTCAAATTGCCGAAACGCATAATATTTGAATGTCACTCTATTGTACAAGAAAAAATCCTACTTTGAGTGGAAGGTATACAAGTACTTATACTGAAGGTGTTTACTTTATAAAAGCCTTCAATGGTTGTAGGATATCTACTAATACACATGCACTTCAAGTTTGTAGGATCAAATGTATAAACAAACAAAACATGTGATAAAAAGGAAAAAAGCCAAGCATGTAATGAGGTTGTCTGAATTGAAATAGTAATTACAAAGATGCTCAAATTTGTATTTGTGTTTTTGAAATTGTTTCAGATGTGTAGATTAGATTAACAATTATTCCCAAAATCTATTTATCTAAATTTCATAGTCTACACCTACACATCTATCAGCTCATTGCGTATCTTATTGTCCTTTGTTTCATATGCTAAATACTTATTTCTACCTTGCTTTGGATTTCTAAAACACATGAACTTGTGTTTAGTGCATCGAATTGGCCGGATACAAGTATCATCAAATGGAACATAACTACCTTTTTTTATCACATGCATATGAGTAATGGGGTCAAGCATGTCAGATCTTACGCCATGTTCGTAATAAGGTTGATGTTGATAATAGTCTGCTAAAAAGTAGGCTTCCGTAAGCATGTTGTGGTCATGACTAAATATTTCTTTAATTGTGGCCTTGTAAGGAGTTCCAGAAACATTGTCATTTTCCACAACAACATCATCACCCACAGTGTAATAATATATTTCCAGCATACAACCCTTATGGATATGTATGAAAGGCGCGTGAGAAGCATCTAAATCCGAAATACGGTGTCTTAAATAAGACCAAACCGTATTCGAAGCTTGTTGATAGGGATTGTCACTTGGACTAATCATTATGCCCTTGGATTTTGCGATGGCACTACAAAATGAATCAGGGGTTTTTTCAACATCTTCAACAGATATGTTGCTTTCTTCATAGATGATGTGGTCAAGCAACAATTCAAATGCCAGTTTGGGCATTGCATGATGTCACTCCGTCTACTACCTTCCGGATATCTCAAAGCTTCATGAACTTCAACAAGAAATCTTTCTATTACTTCCATGCCATCAGCCTCTTTTGCAATGCATAGTTGAATTTTATGAAATAGCCTACGCGCAGTGTACTTAGCAAATGTTGCTTCAACATTTTTTTGATTGGTTTTTATCATGTTGTATCTTTTAATTTCCCTCTCATGATGAAAACACCAAAAAACATCTGAATGACCTAATTGTATCACATCTTCTAGGACATGAGAAGCACCAGCTATATGCTCAAGAGGTCTTCCATTTGGTCCATCCAATACTTCTGTAAGAATGCACCACTTTTGTAATAATTGTTGAGCAACATTTAGGTCTTCTTGGTTCCAACCTTTGCCTCTAGTCCAATTGAAGAACAAATGAGCGATGTCAATAAGCAAACGACCTATCATGCATCGTCCCCTTGAAAACTGATGTTTGTTTGCTTCCAACTTGTTTATAAGAGTAGGTAATACTCACATCACAAAATGCTGACATTCTTCTGCAGTATATCTTTCATGGTCATTTATAGGATCTTGCGGCCATTGTCCTTGTTTTAACTCATATGTTCTCACTTTAGTAACAGATGTGCAGGTTGCCCCTACAAGTTCCAGTAGCACATTTGCTTTTGGATGTGCACGTATGTCTTGGAAAAACTTGATGATGAAGTTTTTAAACAAATTTAGATTTGCTATATGCATAATGTCATAGACCAAGTCTCGCGACATGTCAAACCTGTTTAAATAATAGAGGCGCTATAATTTTGAATCTCCAAATACACCAGAATCCATACTATGTTCATCCCTAGCCTTCTTGTCATTTTTCAACCTTATTAGAGTGTCCACACTTTGACGTAATTCTTTAGCACTTCGCCTTTGAGGAGGGTGTGTAAATTGCCTTTCATTTTGGCTATATATATATTGTCCATCAACCATCTCTGAATGCATTTTACATCTTCGACAAGCTGCTTTTCCGGAAGACTTGAGATTTGAAATTTTGCATTGCGCAGGATGATCCCCAGTCACAAACATAAAAAGTGTCTTTAAGTTCGGCGTTTCAGACTGAGGTAAGAGGTTGCTGATTCTACATATTGGATAGTTGAATTTGCAGTGCATTCCGTCTATAAACAAAGCTTCAAGTTCTTCGACGAATGGTGTTGTAAAAGCAGTAATGTTCTCCTTCATTCGTTTCACAATGTAAGGATCGTTGCCACATAGTGGGATGAATAGTACAGGCAGTAGAGATAAGGTTGACGGTGAGCCTACATTAAGTACATCAATCTCCATGACCCAACACCCCCGTTGTTTCTTTCCAGAAACTTGGAACCCATCCCAATGGCCTGCAAGAGCGAGGTTACGCGGATCCCCTTGTACAATTTTTTTGGAAACCATTACTTCCCTCTTGCATATTTTACACTTGAATCCATAAGAATTTGTCTCTGAATTCCAGTGATGTGGATTGCGAAGGGTTTTGCATTTTACCGGAAATGCGCAGTACGATCTCCGACACTTGGTGTTGGGACATATAACCGGGAGTTCCCACTCATCCTCTGGATTCCAGAAGTCTTGATATTCCCTTACTTTTTCACCATGCCAAACATTCACAATGGATGGAGGACCTTCGTGGACATTCAACCACTCTGTACGAGCTCTCTACATGGTCAACAATTCATAGCATAGTGTTCTAGAAGCCATTGTACTTGAAAGCTGATCCGCAATGCTGAGGTAGTCGAAGGAAATCATTTTGAATCTCGTATTGTTGCAATGTGGGCATGTTTTTGCACACTCAATACATGTTCGTTTGTCATTGGGAGGAGTACATGAACAAGGTATATATTTGTTGCCATCATAAGTATCTTCTTCAGCTGGTGGTAAAATGAAAGGCTCATGAGAATATTTCGGAGTACCTAGACACATCCTCCATCTCTTCGGTTGCACAAGGCCCCACCTTTTGTACAAGCGTTTGAGCACTTTAAAAGATGAAGGGGTAGAAGCATGCCCTTCTATATTACCATCCCAATCTTCAAGCATCATCCTAATTAAAAGAGCAAGTCTTTCTTCAGTTAAATATCTTGAATATTCATCATTTACATTTGATAGTCCTTCAAATATTTGGTGGAGTGTCCAATCTTGTAATTCTACTGGCACACCTTTAGTGTCCCACTCTGCTTGCATTTTGATAATGAGGTTCTTCATTTTCATTTGTAAATATGGACACTGATCTTCCAATACAGTAGTATGCAACAATGTTGGTGATTGATGAAGGTTTTCATCTTGTTCAGTTGGTTGTGGAAAATGGGCATCATCTTGAAAATTTTGCATGGGTGGAGAAGTTCTGTGACATTGTAATTCAATGTCCATTCTATGATGTCGTTGTTGAGTCATGTAATTCACAAACTTGAATCCAGCTTCTTCACTGCTCAATCTACATTTAGTACATCTACACTTCACTTGTACATTGCGACGTGGGTGAATTCGTGCCAATATAGAAGAAATTAACTTCACAGAATGATATATGTCTATATGAAAAAAGTAAAATATAAGCAAGAATATACTATGAGTTCAAAAAATGAAATATATAATAAGATAGGTTATTTTTGTAAATTGAGGTAGATATATTGCTTATATTTTTATTCTAAAAGTAAAAGAAGAAAAAAAAATTAAAAAGAAAAAGGAAAACATAATTTTTAATTAAAAATAGTAAAATATAATAAAGTAAAAGAGAAGACAAAAATATTGATAAAGTAAAGTATTTTTAGTTTCTTAATATAAGATGTGAGCACCAAATGCATTGACGCCACATATATTTGGACTGCATTTGAGGAAGAACAATTAGTATAAAAGAATAAAGTTGCACAGAGGAACAAATTGTACATAGAACACAAATAATTGATTAACTACATGGTATTTCCTTGGTCACTTGCAACTATGAATTGGATGTAATTGTACAAAAAACAATAATGAAGCTCTGCAATGTATGATGGAGAAATAGTAGGTCATCCTCTAATGAAAGCATGCAATATCAAAATTAATGTAGATGATTGTCGTGAACAAGGAATTTGAGCCAAACGAGCCTTGGGATGTGAACATCTTAAGCTTATACTCTGAAATCTAGAAAGAATACATGAAGTAGAAAGAATAGCAAAATTATAGCCATGAATTGATAATGGTGTGAATTTTAAAGTAATTGAATTGTGTTGATAGAAATATCCTCCTCGAAACACATAAAAGAATTTTACATATATAAAATAAAAATTCCAAATAGAAGGTTTGAGGTCTACCTCGAGTTTATGTCAAATATGATGAAGTAGATGTGGGGTCTACCTCAATTCCGCCATAAAAATAGTAAGATAGATTTGAGGTCTATCTCAGGTTTACCTCAAGTGTAATTTTCGAAAGAAACAAAAGATTAGGAGCATTTTGGGAAATTAATATTTCACAACATTATGGGATGTCAAAATAATTTTTTTTAAATGATGTGTTTGTCTTTATGCAAAGGTTAGAGGTGAAGAAGAAGAACGCCAGTCCTCAAATAAGGCCGACCTGAAGAAAGTGTATGTTTATTCCACCACTAAGACCTTGCCCACCAGACAAAGAATTAGTACTATGGAACTAACTCCCCCTCTAGGTCAGAGTAATATATATGGACTTGTGATGATGAAATAATTTTCAAATTTTCAAATGCAGATTGATGGAAGCATCTTTTTAAATAAAGGAACTCATTGGACTTATTTCTCAAGGTACTTCATTTACAATTTTGGTAAATTATTTTTATTTTTAATATTGAAGAGGTGAAGATTTGCTTGCTACTTTTGCCTCACCACTAGTAGTAATCATTGAAGTTCTTTTATGCTTCATTGTACTAGCATATAAAGCAGAGCAAAATTATTTCATGTCGTATTTTTTAATGAAATCCAATTATAAAATCTTTTAGAAAATTCAGTAGAATACATCCTTCATAAATTTAGAAACCAAAAACATTATCAATTGCAGAATTATGGTGCTTTTGATTTGAAAAGATCTCAATAGAATATTTAATCAGTAGTAGCTAATAAAGATTTTACTTTACAACCCATGGTGCATTGTGCTTGAAATGAGAGACATGAAATGACAAATTTGAAATTTATAGAGGCTTTGTGATTACATGGATTGTTGTCTGATTTATATTTGTTTTAATATTAAAAATCATGCCGATCATTTTGATAATAGCGTGGAGAATCAAATTTATGGAGCTAAGATGGTATAATACCCTTTGTTGTAGAAGTGCAAAGAAATTCAACATGAAGAAAAGCAACAAAGGTAATTTAAGAAGTCTTTCCGGTAGTGTCATAGCGGTTGGATATGTGATATTGTAAGGGTGATAATGACTTTAGTACTGTGAATGAGAGAATAAATTTCTTTTGACTCCAAATTCACTTTTATTTTAGAACTTGTTATCTTTTGCAATTTTTGCAGATTTTGGAGTTTTCTAGTTCTCCTAATCAGAGAATTTTCCTAGGGTTTTCCTTCCAAGAGTATCTTCATCTAGAAAATGTATACATTATTTACAGTGTTCAAGTTTTTTACTAAGTATTATTATAATTAAAAAGCACTCTAGAAAAAATCAACTACACTCCTAAATAGGCAACAGATTGTTCAGGTGTTTCTTGCAATTGCCACATTATACATTATACTTGTGACTTACTAAGTGGGCACGCTTCAACGTTTTCAAGGAATTCAAAATCAAATACTAACTTATTTGAATTGATGAAGTTCCTTTTATGAGTTAAGCTCAAATGCTATAGAAATTGTTTTAAGATTAAATTATAATACACACAAAAACAAGTGAAAAATAATTTCTTTGCTATGTGGCGACTTTTTCCAACTACTTTTTTTGTCATAGGGATCGCATGTGAAATCTAAAAATATATTATACAATCAAAATTCAGCTTACAAGGAAGTTGTAAACAATGAACATCCATTGGGGAAAAAAACATGGGAATTGTTATTCCATGTACAAAAAAAATTATTACTACAAATCAATAGAAGCATTTGTACAGTCTTAGTCCACAGTTAGAAGTAAGCTTAGATTGAAGTCTTGAAAACAATATTATTATTGTAGCATAGAAGAGTGCATAACACTTACAAAAACCCTCTTAGCTACGCAATACAATGTGATCCTACATGGAACAACCATATTGAACAACAATAAGCACAAGCATACAAAAATGAGTGCTATAAATTGTAGTTATTGAAATAATAATTTCTACAATATCCAAAATCATTCACAACAAGAAAGGTTGTATAAAATGGTAGTGTTTTTTTCCAGAAATTAGTTTGCACCAAAGTTTAGCCCCGGCTAAACTTTGGAGAATCACATTAGAGTTTAGCCCCTGCTAAACGTTGGAGAATCACATTAGAGTTTAGCCCCTGCTAAACATTGGGGTCTAAAGTGGGGTACTTTAGACTCCTTGCCCCATTTTAGCTCTTGGGACCAACACTTGTAAGTTTTGAGTTAGACTTCGGGCAATAAAATTACATTGAGTTTTAGCCCCGGCTAAAGTTTGGGGTCTAATGTGGGGCGGTTTAGACCCTGTGCTCACTTTAGCCCCGGGGGCTAACGCGTCCTAAGTTTCCTGTGGGAGTTAGCATCCCAACTCATACATGCCTGTCTCTTGGAAATCTTTGTGCTTTCGTCAAGAGAAGTGCGGTTCAATCGGCGCTAGTCTTGTACTCTTCATTCATTGGTTTACACGCCCATATGGTTCAGAGCCCAGAACTTAAACTCCAGTTTAGTAGGGGCGTCTAAGGAACCTAAACTGTTGCGCAATCAGCGAAAAGGAAACCGTAGTACACTATTACTGTAATAGTGACACTACGTCATCTTGATGTAATCATAATCTACAAAAAAGAATTGGGCCCCCATGAACCTGTGCATGAACTCTAGGCGATATCAACTTAGAAATTGGATACAATTTGGTGTTGTAGTGTCCGGCAAACATGTGTTGGAGCTTTGTTTAATTTCCAAATTGTACGTTTCTGGACCGTGCCTTTATTAGATATTCTGCACACTGTATATAAGGTCTACCGTCTCAGTGTACGAGAGACTTGCTCACTAGGCAGTTTATTAGAAGCTCTCTAATTCCAGAATTCCAGACTAACTCTTTGCAACTCTAACCAAGCGCGTTGATGTCCCGGACGCGGATGCGAGGAGGATTTCCGCATCTGAAGTGGTTCTTCTCCAATGGACCGCACTCGGGATCTTTTGAAATCGATGTAGTGACGCCCTGAACACCATCATGAGCTGCTTCGGATGTTTTCGAACTGTTGGCGATCTCCTTCAGGTCGTGCGCACTAGCTGGGGGTGCATGAGTAGAATCATCACCTTGAATGTTGGATGCCTCATGGATATCCGTCGGTGACAGCTGCTCCGGAATGGCCTGAACGCTGCGAGTGATGAGAGGAGGTTTGCATCTGTAGCGGTGCTTTCCTAATGGGCCGCAGTCTGGGACCTCCCGAGCCTCAACATGGAGGGCAACCACGGAAATGAGAAGGCACAAGGCCGCAAAAAGTGCTAAACGTCCCTGCGCCATCTTATGATCTACAGTACCACAAGATCTTGTCAATGTCGCTGAGAGTATAACCATCCTTCCCAAGCATCTGCGGTCCTATACACAACTCATCACAAAACGACACAGACAAATTTGAAAGAGAAATAGGAACTATTCCAGAAGATATAACATTGAAACAATCCTGACTGGTGGCCGCTGTACAACCAAGTCTGTGCAGAATCGATGTGCAAATTTAGGCAGCAAGTTTTCTTATGCTCTGTCCTGAGTACTTCGGACAATATACTTCGGACCAAAACCAGAAACTTGAGATAACCTGGAAAGCAGACATCCTAAAGAGCAACCTAACAAACTGGTGTGCAACAAACTTACCGTAAAGTCGAGACGGAAAGGGGCGGAGAGAGCCAAGTATCACGGAAGGAGCGAAGAGTAGGAGGAGAGGATGGAGGGGACTCTGGAACTTGTCTTCATTTATAGTTCTCCCAAGTTTGCACCCGAGACGGCTGAGTAATGGATGTACCAAGTACGTTCATTCAAGGATTAGTTAGTTTTAAATGATTTGGTTTATGAACTCTGTTAGTGGATTCGACAAACACAGGATGCGAGTATATACCATCTACGAGCATATTTTGTACCTTTGTCATTGTCTTGCAAAGTTGATTTTTCTGTCTAGAGTAGCGAAGTCGGAGTAGGTTCGCATCAGCATCACGAGCATATTTTGTACCTTTGTCATTGTCTTGCAATGTTGATTATCCTTTCTAGAGTAGAGAAGTCAGAGTATGCATTGTGAGCATCAGCATGGCCGTGACAGATATTGTTGCGGAGTGATTGAACGCAGCATCTGATTCTGGTTCTTGGTAGGTCTTGTACGCGTCGTGTAGTGATGATTATATATATGAGTAGTGCATGTTGCACGAGTAAGAATAAGATCATTGGCTTAATCGTATTTACGTATGGTCTGCTGTAGTTAGACTTTAATACTGAGACTGCTGTGTGTACATTACCGAGGCTGCACAATTGGTATCATTTGCACCACGAAGGCTATCCAATGAATCTGTTCATTTGCACGACTGAGAATGCCACGTTATAATATTCCGGTCGCTGTATGATGAGTGATAGGATCAGCATGCTGGGTTGGAACTTGGGTGTCGGGTTTTGGAGTTCAGATGTGCCTACTCCTCACAAACACACACTCATGGTCATCTAGAGAACACTTACTACGTCCAAAAAGAATTTACTGAGATGAAGAACGATGATGGGAGGAGTTGTGTTGAAGTCAGAAGGATGATGGAGCACTCGTCATGATCTCTGGCCTTGAACGGTCCAAAAGCTTTGCTCGTCAATGACTATTGTAGCCTGTATTCTTAGATGATATACAGTAGTCCCAACTATTAATTATGTGCAGCTTGCCAAGCATGAAGAGAATGATAATCTAGATATTTTGGTACATATGAAGTCAAAAATTTGTCTAAGGGATTTGAGATTATTAATCAACTTGGCCGACCAAGGCTGCAAATACTTGTCATCTGAGGGCTCCAACTGTGGTTAACTATCAACTGGTTATCCAGTTAGTAGCTGCAATACCTTTTTCCAATCCAACTTATTTCGATGAGTCCTGTCGCCCTTGCATTGGATTATGGCCCGTGGTGATTGAGGTACGAAATTTGGGGGTCATGGTTCGAAGGATTGAAGTGTTCGAAGTAGTTGCTAGCGTTTAGTGATTATAATCTATTTATAATCACTAAATGGGGCGTCTAGTTAGAATCTCTTGACGTGTTAGTAAGGTTTCCTCATATTATATTGGTGATGTAGCATAGTTGTACATTGCATCATTAGTGAGTAGCAACGTGAGCATATACAGATCTGTAATCTGTAATCATAATCTACTAAGTCTGTCGGGCTCATGTACCACAATCCTAGTTTAGTCTGTCTGTGATGTACACATGTACCATGGTCCTAGATAGTCGTGCATGTCTTGTGGGGACAGATAGAGCGTGAACGGACCACTTATGTACAACACACATAGATGGCATATCAAGTCGTCACTCTCGTGTGGTGTACTGATGCAGTTCCCGGACATCTGAGCGGTGTTGTTGTTTGTCTGAGCTTCGCAATAAAAAGAGATGTGTCCAGAGCATGAAATGGCCAGAGTTTTATATCCTGTGTGATCGTGTGAGTGGTGTATAAATTAGTCAAGTATTCTTGTTCAATAGATTATGGGCCTTCAGTTTGTTTTTAGAACCACAAAGAGCGCTCGTTTCTTAATTTTGCAATAATTTCGGGGCTGTGTTTCCTTACTTTGAGAGATAGTCCTGTATTTTTGTTAGAAACACCTAAGCATGGCAGATTCTGATGAGCGATCAGTCAATAAGACACAACCTGTGTAGAGCGTTATGATGGCTCAAATTTTCCTAGCTGGAAGATGCATATGCAATTTATCTTTCAGTCTCGTGATCTCTTTAACATTGTGAGCGGCACTGAGCAGAAGAGTACGTGCACTACTGATGACGATAAGGCTCATTGGGAGAGACGCGATAAGCAAGCCTTCGTTACCATCCTTTCTGCCATTTCTAACCGCTATCGTGATGAGGTCATCAATTGTGAAGAGATTCTAACTAGACGCCCATATAACATGATATGTGGCAACAGTTGGCACTTGGCAGCATGATATGTGGCAACGAGTCGAGAACCGGAGCATGGCGGAACTCAAGCTTGCCGGTGATAACCAAGATTTGTGTCCTTGTGGAGCATAGCAGTGTGTGATTCAATGGCTTGCTGTATGTGTTGGTGTGGGTTTGTCTTGAAGACGCTGTGGCAAGAGGACATAATCCGAATCATTCATGGCTGTGGAGTTTCAACCACGCTGAGGATAATTGGAAGGTCACCGGCGTGGTGCTCAACATGTATGCGCTGTAGAAGCTGACATTCCTTGTGAGCGACAATCGGTTATCTCTTGCACCATGGATGCGGGAGCGGAAGGACTGGTCGTATCAAGTGAGCGAGATCGATATGCAGGAGAGGACTCTCAAGAGGAGAGTGACAAAGGCGGCCATGATGAAACTGTTCGAGGTGTTCTACCCAAGACCTGATATTGACATGCTTCTTCAGGCGTTCGGACTGGGGAAGGGCATCATATTGTTGTGCCAGAATTTTTTTTAAGACTGGGATCACGAGAGTTTATGGCTTGAGGACATGCACGTGGGATGCGTTGCGTGATTATCCGTTGGCTCTGACCATGATCGATGTCGAATTCCCGATCTCAGATTCATTTCGGGAAGCCCATGAACCTGGTGATGCCGGCGGCGAGTGAATCGTGGGAAAAGGACGACACAAAAGTGGATTCCTTTGCGAATGTTTAGAGCATTACGACTATCCATGACATACAGTATACTACATTAGTTGAGTTTCATTTAAATTTGATATTTTCCCATCAGCTTCTTTGTTTTGGGATATTAATCATGTGTTGTGTTGTGTCTACTGCATTTTGAATGGTCATAGAGTCTTACCCCGAGAGGATTTACGTTTATATGGCTCAAGAGTCAAAACTCTTGAATCTTTCACGTTCCTTGATGAAATATGAGTAGAACTCTGCACTGGCTTCTTGTTGTGGTTGTTGTTGTTAATCTCCTTTTCCAAGTATGTTTAATATGCTTTTTCAAGAAAAACTCCTCGATGTTACTTTTTCAATCAGTAGCCAAATTAGTTAGGTTTTATTAGCCCTTTTGAAGTGGTAGTAATAATTGGCCAGTTAACCAATTCAGTATCTTTTGAAAACCATGGTGAAGGTGAATTGTCAGGGAGCTTGACAATTAAAAGTTTTGGAAACTAATGAAGCTTAGGATTAAAAGTGGAGGATGAAAACTTAGAACATAATAAAAGATATGACTAGCCCTTGTTGGTTTGAAATAGTCTTCTCAGTTGCGAGTGATCTACAAGAGGCTAATCAGGACCATAGGTTAAGGGCTTAGGACCAAGGGTTGGTAAATTTGGTTGCATGTTTCTTCTTCTGGTAGATACGAGGGGTTGTTCTATTATTCTAATAGATGCGAGGGGTGGACTCGGTAGATGATGGTAAATGTTGGTAAGACAAACGGGGCTGAGGGAACTGACTGTGATATTAGATTTCCACGGATACACCAGTTACAAACTATATATTATCTCTGTCTAAAGCTATACGTAACATTACAGAAACCAAAACTAACTACAATCAAAGAGCAATAACGGTGCGGTTCATCGAGAACCTGTTATCACTCTGTACTAAAACCGAACCCGACTCCAACTAATACTAACTGATCTTCTGCAGGCAAACTTCCGTAATTTTCAGTAGTCACTCGATAAGCTGATCATCCCTCCGATAAGCCGAAGGACAGTAGTAAATTGTGCAGTTCCAAGTCAAGCTCTTTCCCAGGGATGCGGCTCCACAATGTCCAGGCCATTATCAATAAAATGGTGATGTCCAGCGCCAGTCCAAACGACACTGGGAGCCGCACCCCTAAGAAACACTTGACTGGAGCACAGGGAGAGAGCAGGGCATAAATCCAAATGAAAAGGTCCAGGTTTGCGACTTTATAAACTGCAACTTGAACGCCAACGCTACAGCCTACAGGGTGCCAAACGGCCTCGCAGGACTCCGGACGTCGCGAATCTAAACTATGCCGCACTATTTCCGTGGAGCTACAGTGCCGGATTCGGCCTCGGATTCGGCCGACAATTGCTCCTTTAGGAGATAACCTAGAAGATTCATGAAGCTCAGGTCACGGTGCTCTGATTATACTCTGGTTATTCTCATATAACATACATAGTTCTCCGTGCGATACTCATGCGATACTTCGGAGATACTTATGAGATACTCATGTGATACTTAGGTTACACTCAGGTGACACGTAGGACTTACCCAGTTGATATTCACGTGACAGTCGTTGGTATTGGGGTGATATTTTCTAGATATTGAACTAAGTTGATTCTGACTTGAGTGGCACAACAACTAGTTTTGCAAGCACTTTATGAAGATTACAGCAGCGGTAACTCGTGGGATCTGATAATCGTTGAATTTTTTGATATCGGGTGGGTATGCAATCGATTACGTCTCAAAGTTAGCATGCCATCGATGAAGAGCAAAGCAGAGAGATTCGTGGGATTTGATGATCAATCTTTTATATGGGGTGGAAATGTGAGGAGTCTGATGTGCGTTGCAGGAATAAATGCTTTCAATTTGGAATTCTCACATGATTTACATCTTGCACTGAACAGGTTGTAGGATTTTCAGCATGGTATACACTTCAAAGCTGGCTTCTCTTACAGACCAATCGCGTAAAAAAGTGGTTAGAGGATCACACACTGAGTCTTCAATCTTATCTTGACAACATGTAATTGAATAATGAAACACTGCTTCTTCGTGATTTTACATACACACATAGAAAAGAGAAATCCACTTCGAACGTGTGGAAAAGAGAGCATTTTTTCACAACAGTTAGGGCTCCATAGTTTGTATAATTAACCTTGTAGACTTACAACTATAGACAATATGCCACATAAGCAGGTGCTCTGAGCACTCGAGGCTCTCATTTGCTAACATAACGACCTTCATTTGCTAACATAACGACCTACATTGGTTTAGACCATACCGACCTACATTGGTGTGTTTCAATTAAAACGATTGGTCGTTTTCCATCAGCTTTTCTGTTTTGGAATGTTAATCATGTGTTGTGTTGTGACTACTGCACTTTGTGTAGTCATAGAGTTTGTCATAATCCAAAGAGGATTACCATTATACGGCTCGTAACTATCAAATCTTTCACGTTCCCTGATGAAATATAAGTAGAACTCTTCACTTTCTTCTTGCATTGTGTAGCGACTCCAGTGTAAAGAAGCGGTCTTGTGGTTGTTGTTGTTAATTTCTTTTGCCTCTTAGTATGCTTTTAAAAAAAAACTCTTTGATGTTTCGATATTCATTGCTAGTTTTAAATTATAACAATATCAAAATAGCCTGTATAGATCACACTATAGTCTATGTCACTATCATTTTTAGTGTACTCTAAAGAGGTTAATATCGACTGAGAACAATCATGCATGTAAGTCCAAAGCTTTGCGACACCAAGGCGATAATGTTGTAAAAGACACACAACACAATAACGTTGAAAACATGTGAAGGCTCCCTGTGCAACTGTGTGGACATGTGTCATGAATATGTTGAGAACTCGCATCAAAGTATCAATTGTGCGATTTTGAGAAGATTCTATCAAAGAAATCAGGGGAAGATTTTATCACAGAAATCAGGGGAAGATCCTACGCAGACATTTAGTATTTCCATCCAATCAGAAAACTATCCAAAGAATAAAGCCCATTCCGAACAAAAAAAAATAGGTACAAATCTCCTGAAATCAATGGTAGGACGTTACGCTATAAAAATAGAGGAAAACCGTTACGTGATGAAATAAGACCGCTAGCGTTTTAGTCTCAAATTAAGATGAGGCCCAGGAAGTAAGGGAGAAGTTACATATGGAAAAATAAATAAAATAGATGAGACACCCCGAATTACCGATTATTTCCATACTCTGCAGAGATTCTCTTTTTTTTTTTCTTTTTTTTTTTTGAAGCAAAACAAAAACCAGGTTTGATTGCAAAAAGACACAAGTACAGACCGGAGTGCCAGTTCCGGCAAACCATAAAGACCCAAGACACCGAACTACACATTAAACTCTTTGACCAAGACAATATGGTCACCTTGAACGCTACAAAGCAACTCATGACAACCCCAAGTGGAGTCGAAACGATTGGCCGCCTTGTTTTTGCTAGCCTTGGTGTTGGCAGTGAGAACTCTGCCCCACGCAATCCTCCCATAATCAGTGAGACCTTGCCAGATGACGTTCTCAATCTTATAGTGATTCCACCTCAACTGGTTGAAGACCCAGTCATTCCTGGCAAGCCAGATAGTCCACAGAGTAATCCCTCTTAGGAGGAGCCAGATTCTATTGAGGTTCGCAAATCTCCGAGGTGGCCTACTACCAAAGAGTGCCTGCTTAAAGTTAACAGAGCCCCATTGGGAGTGCGGGGAGTTTCTGAGCCGGCGGAGAATCTCGTTGACATAGTTCCAAGCGCCTGTCGCTTGGCTGCAGTTCCAGAACCTGTGCAAAATGCTCTCCTGTTCTCCCAGCCTACAAACGGTGCAGCTATCATCAATGTGCGGAGAAATCTGTTTCCTCCATTTGTTCACAGCAACAGCTTTCTGCCACAATTGCCAGATGAGCCCCGCTTCTTTCCCACTTCGCTCTTTGTCCCAGACATTTCTCCATCTAAGTTTGAAGTTGTTTGGGAGGACTTGACTCCATTTCTTCTGAACCACATTCGGTGGTGGACGTCGAGCTTGTAGAATCATCCTCCCAAGTTTGGTGGAGTAGTTCATGAAGGGAATGGACTTCTTCTTGTCAGGCCAAATAAAGCGGCCTGGATACCACACAAGGGAGCTGGTTTTGCCATAGTAAAGAAGAATCCCTTTTTCCTTGTTTTCCTTTTTGAAATTAACCACTCTCACCCTTTCAAGTTTCCCCCAAGTAGAAAAAATATTATTGCCCACAACCACCGGCCTCTTAAGGAGGATACTAGCCTTTTCGGCAATAGAGTAAAGGCCATCGCTAGCATTGACTTGCCAAGCTCGATAATTTCCAAGCTCTCCTCTCCCCTATAAAGCTTGCCCAAGAAAAACCCAGGTAGGCAACGTAACATCATTGAGTTCAAAAATTCCAAGCCATTCATTTTGCTTGGGGGGGTGGTGCCTAATTTGGAGCCAGTACCTGTTGACCAAATTGAACCGTTGAAGAAACCCTCCCAAACCTCAAATTCCTCCTCTCAGCCCAAATTTTCCAGCAACTTCCTGGGTGACAAGGAACCGGTTCTCCTCTTGTAACCAAATGTCTCTAGTGTAAACCATCCCATTTCTAGCCAAGTTCGCCTTCCGTAGTTTTGTAAGGTAGATACCTTCCATGAGTAAACCTCTCGCAGTCCATAAAGGTGAACTTAGCCACTCCTCAAGTGAATCGGGCGGGTTGATGTTTACTTCGGTGGCCAAACTGCGCCAAGACCGTTTTACCTTGTTCCAAAGCTTAGAGCCACTTGGACTTTGGAAACCTTTTCCCGTAAACCACCATAGGCTTGGTGGCCACCTCGGTCTTGGAGCTAGTTGGCTGTTCTCGAGTCTATATCAAATTAATATTCTTTATGTGTGTGAAAAATCTCAATGTCAATAGAAACTTTTGTCAAATTTTTTGGAGGTGCCCGGTGTCCCCACTCTTGGCTTTAAGTGGTACTAACTTTCAAATCACAAATCCAAAAAATAAAATAAAAATATGTCCAAGAAGCTCTTATCAGAGGCAATCTAGAATAAAAAATTCAGAGGAAAAAGTTTTTTTTCGAATTTTAGGAACCTGCCCAAAATCAGAAATCCCCGCGAAGGAGACTCTAGTCCTTTAGGGGTTAAGATAGCATCATTTACATTCTATAAGTGCAAAGGGCATAAGAATTATACTCCAAGTGCTTTTTGTCTTCTTGCATCTCTATATTTTTAATTTCAAGAATTACAAATTAAAACTCCAACAACCCTAAACATGCCCAAATTTGCTAGAGTCTACCTCAGGGCTTTTATCATATCAATTTTAAAAAAACAGTCACTAGTTGGCTATTATAATTCATTAATTGAACCTTCAAATTTTGGTGCACAAAACTCCTTATCATTCCTTAATCTCTATAGTTCCTTGCCAAATTTACACAAAGAATGATTCTATTTTACAAAGGGAAAGCAAAAAAAAAAATTAAGTTTTTTTTTTTAAAAAAAAAACAAAAAACCACATTGAAAAAAGCAAAAACAAAAAAACACAGTGCATCAACTCTATTTCCAAAGGACTTCGAATAAGACTTTTAGAATGACATGCTTAGTGAAAATATGATAGTCTTTGACGACACCAATTGAAAGATTATCATAGTGTGCAATGCTAAAAAAAATGAATTGTTTACTTCACAATGTTGAGAGGATCAACAAAACTTCAACTTCACTCCATATGAAGTTTATGGACTATACTAAAAGGCCAGAATCTAATTTTGAACTAAGTAGTCGTGGGTCAGGTTTAGTCCCATAGAAAAGGTAGGGTGCAATTATGATGTCAAACACTGACATCTCATGGCTGTTGCTTCTCTTGAGCAGGTGATTCTCCTTCACCCTCCGGCACTGAGCACAAGGACTGGCGATGTGTTGGTGGGTGAACTCGACATTACCCGTTCTATTCAGAATCATAGGCTGATGGATTTGAAGGTTGCGCACTCCTTAGAACGGCAGGGTAGCCCTGCAGCTCCACCCACCATCTCTACCGTATTCATAGAGTAGATGGATTTCCGAACTCGAAGATTCGTCGATGATCCTGAGATTGAAGTCAGGGTGTCCCAGGTTTTCACGCAGATTTCATCCTCTGTTTTTTCCGTTGCTTGAGTAGACCTCCTTCTTGGGGTACATGTTGCATGTTTGTGAACGATTCATCAATAGTTTCTCCATGTATGTGGGCCTAGCGAAATCAGATTGCACCGCTGGAAGTCACATCTAAATTATTGTGCGTCTCACTCTGTTGAAGCTTGAATGGCTTAAATTGAGCCTGATGTGTATATGAATTGCTTAACACATGGAGTACAAGATAAAATCAAAAACGCGTCGCCCTGTGACTTCTCACTCTGCTGCACCCAAGATCCAGACTCCCCAGCTTCCGCCCTCACGCAAACTGCACCACCCCTCCTGCCCAACAACCTCCTCACGCACACTGCAGCCACGCCACTTCCCTCACGCGCTTACAGACGTTCTGGAAGTAGGCAATGAAAACCTAGATGAGGCGGGTTTTGAGGTCTCGTATCTACTGGAATGATACCTGACGTGTGGGAAAGCATAGAAACCGGCAGAGACAACCGAGCAACGGCAGAGACAAACCGGCAGAGGCGAGCAGAGACAAACGAGCAAGCAGACAGAGTCCAAGGGCAGAGAAGAAGCGGGAGCTTACCGATACTGTTCTCGTTCTCGGTTACACGATCAACCTGAAGCAGCTTCCGCGGTCACCAAAGATTAGCCCACAAAGATGGATATCGACAACCTCGCCACCACGTCACTGCATCCAAGCATAAAACAAACAAGTGACGAGCATGCTCCCGACCTCCCTCACTTGCAGCAGTCGGGCGCGACGCCTCACGCATGTATCTGTCAACACTTCTTTGGCGAAGACAACCAAACAGACGGAGTCCAAGGGCAGAGAAGAAGCGGGACCTAACCGATTCTGTTCCAATCATCTGCACCTAAAACTGTCAGCCTAGGACATATCTTGGGGTTCAGGAGATAAACCACGCGTTTGTGGACATCGGACAGAGTTTCTAGATGTGAGCAATGGAAATCCAGATGTGGCGGTTTTGGAGGTCTCGTCGGCACTGTAGTTTCGGCGCACACTGCGGGCCGGGGAGCCGCCAGCGACGGTGCAGCGGGGCGGGGGTTGCGCGGGGCCCAGCCTGCGGCAGCTAAAAAGCTGGGGCAGCTGCCCGACGAGCAGCTGCAAAAGCTCCGCGAACGGCTCCAGCGAGGAGTATAACGAGAACCGAGATCAAGCCCTTTCATTGTGATCGTTTACGATACGTCCCAATCCCGAGACGCGCATTACCGGTCTGTAAACAGCTAGCACTTGTTCGATGGAGAGTACTACCCCACGCTTGGTCGATCAGTGTTCGTGTGAGGCTGTGTACGAAAAACCCTACTGTGGCGTGTGGCCGTGTAGATCCTCCCACATGAGTGAGGAGACGGAGAATATTGGCGGGGAGTGCAAGCGTCAGGAAGCAACCAGCAGCACTGAGGTGATGACTGAATCGGCGGTGCGCAGTCGCTGCACTACGGTTCTTCCGCTTCGCACGCCTGTCAACGTCGTCGTCGGCTTCGAGTTAGATGATGAGGTGCAGAAGCTGAAGATGGGACTGGAGCTTCGTTTGTGCTTGGTTGCAGCAGACGGGAAGAAGTTGCTGAGAAAGACGACTCGAGAGCGAGGAGCCGCACACCTAAGAAATCGCGTTTTGCCACATGGTGGCGCCCAGGATCAGCTCCGACGTCGGGGCTGGGCGCCGAAGGGAGCCGCACCTTCAAGAAATGGCTGGGTGGTGGCAAAGGGATTTGCGCACCCGAGAATCAATGGCCGGGTTCCAAACGGAACCGCACCCTTAAGAAAGAAGATCGATCGTCTGGACAAGCTGGGTTTTGTCCGGACTGTTGCACAAGGATCCAACCTCGCCGCGACGACTCATCTCGAAGATATCATTGCAGCACAGCCTGATAACGTCGTGGTTGGTGCCGATGGGGAAGAGCCTGGCGCTGTTGCAAGAGCTACTGTGGGTTTCGGAGTTGAGGGAGACCCCATTGAAGTGGGTGCTATGACTCCTAGAGAGTACGAAAACCTCGTCTTCAACATTGTCCCATATATTCTTCCTCTAGACGTCGACGATGCAGATCACCTCTGATCAAATACTAGTTTTCATGTCTCGTGAATTGCAGCTACGTAGTACGTACCGACTGCAACATGATTCAGTTCGTGATATTCTCGTATATTATAGTTTTATTGCATGGTTGAGTGACATGGTAGTCAGCATGGGATAGATTGGTGGCGTGTTAAGCGGCCTCATAAGTCATGTGGATTTTGTGGTTGCCTGCCATGCTCATTTGTGCAGATGATTATACGCAACATATAAGTAAAGTTTGAGTGGAAACTTTTCTCAGTTGATTCTCCAGGCCGACTGCAGTGCAGGTCCATTTGATCGCTCGGTCTGTACCGAAACATCACAGCCAGGATATTTATTATGTTAAATCTTAACGATCAGCTACATGGATAAAGTATATGTTAGAACAGCCCAGATGTTGTTGTAAAGGGGTGGACTCGGTAGATGATGGTAAATTTTGGTACGAAAAAACGGGGCTGAAGAAACTGACTGTGATATTAGATTTCCACGGTGATACACCAGTTACAAACTATAAATAATATCTGTCTAGAGCTCTACGTAACACTACAGAAACCGAGCTAGCTGCGAGCCTGAACTAACTACAATCAAAGCGGCAGTAACGGTGGAGTTCATCAAAAACCACTTATCACTCTACACTAAAACCTAGCCCGTCTCCAACTAACATTATTTGATCTCTAGTAACTCTCTGAAGTCTCGACAAGAAGAATATTCCTCTGGTCAAAGGACAGTTGATTGTGCAGTTCCAAGTCAAGCTCTTTCTCAGGGATGCGGCTCCACAATGTCCAGGCCGTTTTCAGTAAAATGGTGATGTCCAGCGCCAGTCCAAACGACACTGTGGGAGCCGCACCCCTAAGAAGCACTTGACTGGAGCACAGGGAGAGAGCATGGCACAAATCCAAATGAACAAGGTGGTTTGCGGATTCACAATTCACTCATAAACTGCCAAATGAAACGCCAAAGCTACAGTGTTCCAATGGCGTGGCAGGACTCCCGGGACGTCACACACCTAAAGTCTGCCACAGTCCCGGAATCGCCTCCGGAATCGCCTCGTAGGACTACTGTAGTCGCTTCTTTAGGGGATAATCGAGAAGGACTCTGGAAGATCAGGTGACCGCTCTCTGAATATACGCTAGCGATACTCTGATTATTCTCATGTTACAGTTGATCTCCGGGTGTTACTCATGCATTTTATGCGACATTTAGGTCACAGTGCACTCAGATCTCTTTGAGAATATCAATAATCGATTACGTTTCTGAATTGAGTGGCTCGAAGTTAGCATGCCATAGATGAAGATCAAAGCAGAGAGATTCGTGGGATTTGATGATCAATTTTTGATATGGGGTGGGAATGCGAGTAGTCTGTTGTGCGTTGCAGGAATAAATGTTTCAAATTTGGAATTCTCACATGATTTACATCTTGCCCTGAACAGGTTGTAGGATTTTCAGCATGGTACACACTGCAAAGCTGGCTTTTCTCACAAACCAATCGCGTAAAATAGTGGTTAGAGTATCACAAACTGGGTCTTCGATCTTATCTTGACAACACGTAATTGACGAGGTTTAATATACAAACACTTGCAACGAAGAGTACGATCAATAATTGGGCACGGAACTATGTAATACATTTATACATTGCAATTACAATATTTCTCCATACTTGCAACGGAATGCCTTCGAATTTCTCCCTGCTTCCTCAACCACGAAATGAGGGCTAGAACTAGGCTTAGAAAAACATAACACCACAACGGGGGCTGAGATATAGACAATATGTCACATAAGCAGGTGCTCTGAGCACTCGAGGCTCTCGTTTGATAACATAACGACCTATATTGGTTTAGAACATAACGACCTACATTGGTTGAGTTTCAATTAGAACGATTGGTCGTTGTCCATCAGCTTTTCTGTTTTGAAATTTTAATCATGTGTTGTGTTGTGTCTACTGCATTTGTATAGTCATAGAGATTGTCATAATCCAAAGAGGATTACAATTATACGGCTCAAAACTATCAAATCTTTCACGTTCCCTAATGAAATATAAGTAGAACTCTTGAGTCTTCACTTTCTTCTTGCATAGTGTAGCGACTCCAGTGTAAAGAAGCGGTGTTGTGGTTGTTGTTGTTAATTTCCTTTGCCTCTTAGTATGTTTTACATGCTAAAAAAAAAACTCCTTGATGTTTCGATAGTCATTGCTAGTTTAAAATTACAACAATATCAAAATAGCCTGAATAGATCACACTACAGTCTATGACTCTATGTCACTATCATTTTTAGTGTACTCTGAAGAGGTTAATATCGACTAAGAACAATTATGAATGTAAGTCCAAAGCTTTGCGACACTAAGGCGATAATGTTGTAAAAGACACACAACACAATAACGTTGAAAACATGTGAAGGCTGCCTGTGCAACAGTGTGGACATGTGTCATGAATATGTTGAGAACTCGCATCAAAGTATCAACTATGCAATTATGGGAAGATTCTATCAAAGAAATCAGGGGAAGATCCTACGCAGACATTTAGTATTTCCATCCAATCAGAAAATTATCCAAAGAATAAAGCCCATTCCTAACCAAAAAAATAGGTACAAATCTCCTGAAATCATTATTAGGACGTTACGCTATAAAAATAGAGGAAAACCGTTACGTGATAAAATAAGACCGCTCCTGTAGCGTTATAGACTAAAATTTTGATGAGGCCTAGGAAGTAAGGGACAAGTTACCTATGGAAAAAATAAATTAAATAGATGAGACGCACCGAATTACCGATTATTTCCATACTCCGCAGAGATCAAGCCCTTTCATTGTGATCGTTTACGATACGTCCCAATCCCGAGACGCGCATTACGGGTCTGTAAACAGCTAGCACTTGTTCGATGGAGAGTACTACCCCACGCTTGGTCGATCAGTGTTCGTGTGAGGCTGTGTACGAAAAACCCTACTGTGGCGTGTGGCCGTGTAGATCCTCCCACATGAGTGAGGAGACGGAGAATATTGGCGGGGAGTGCAAGCGTCAGGAAGCAACCAGCAGCACTGAGGTGATGACTGAATCGGCGGTGCGCAGTCGCTGCACTACGGTTCTTCCGCTTCGCACGCCTGTCAACGTCGTCGTCGGCTTCGAGTTAGATGATGAGGTGCAGAAGCTGAAGATGGGACTGGAGCTTCGTTTGTGCTTGGTTGCAGCAGACGGGAAGAAGTTGCTGAGAAAGACGACTCGAGAGCGAGGAGCCGCACACCTAAGAAATCGCGTTTTGCCACATGGTGGCGCCCAGGATCAGCTCCGACGTCGGGGCTGGGCGCCGAAGGGAGCCGCACCTTCAAGAAATGGCTGGGTGGTGGCAAAGGGATTTGCGCACCCGAGAATCAATGGCCGGGTTTCAAACGGAACCGCACCCTTAAGAAAGAAGATCGATCGTCTGGACAAGCTGGGTTTTGTCCGGACTGTTGCACAAGGATCCAACCTCGCCGCGACGACTCATCTCGAAGATATCATTGCAGCACAGCCTGTTAACGTCGTGGTTGGTGCCGATGGGGAAGAGCCTGGCGCTGTTGCAAGAGCTACTGTGGGTTTCGGAGTTGAGGGAGACCCCATTGAAGTGGGTGCTATGACTCCTAGAGAGTACGAAAACCTCGTCTTCAACATTGTCCCATATATTCTTCCTCTAGACGTCGACGATGCAGATCACCTCTGATCAAATACTAGTTTTCATGTCTCGTGAATTGCAGCTACGTAGTACGTACCGACTGCAACATGATTCAGTTCGTGATATTCTCGTATATTATAGTTGTATTGCATGGTTGAGTGACATGGTAGTCAGCATGGGATAGATTGGTGGCGTGTTAAGCGGCCTCATAAGTCATGTGGATTTTGTGGTTGCCTGCCATGCTCATTTGTGCAGATGATTATACGCAACATATAAGTAAAGTTTGAGTGGAAACTTTTCTCAGTTGATTCTCCAGGCCGACTGCAGTGCAGGTCCATTTGATCGCTCGGTCTGTACCGAAACATCACAGCCAGGATATTTATTATGTTAAATCTTAACGATCAGCTACATGGATAAAGTATAAGTTAGAACAGCCCAGATGTTGTTGTAAAGGGGGTGGACTCGGTAGATGATGGTAAATTTTGGTACGAAAAAACGGGGCTGAAGAAACTGACTGTGATATTAGATTTCCACGGTGATACACCAGTTACAAACTATAAATAATATCTGTCTAGAGCTCTACGTAACACTACAGAAACCGATCTAGCTGAAAGCCTGAACTAACTACAATCAAAGCGGCAGTAACGGTGGAGTTCATCAAAAACCACTTATCACTCTACACTAAAACCTAGCCCGTCTCCAACTAACATTATTTGATCTCTAGTAACTCTCTGAAGTCTCGACAAGAAGAATATTCCTCTGGTCAAAGGACAGTTGATTGTGCAGTTCCAAGTCAAGCTCTTTCTCAGGGATGCGGCTCCACAATGTCCAGGCCGTTTTCAGTAAAATGGTGATGTCCAGCGCCAGTCCAAACGACACTGTGGGAGCCGCACCCCTAAGAAGCACTTGACTGGAGCACAGGGAGAGAGCATGGCACAAATCCAAATGAACAAGGTGGTTTGCGGATTCACAATTCACTCATAAACTGCCAAATGAAACGCCAAAGCTACAGTGTTCCAATGGCGTGGCAGGACTCCCGGGACGTCACACACCTAAAGTCTGCCACAGTCCCGGAATCGCCTCCGGAATCGCCTCGTAGGACTACTGTAGTCGCTTCTTTAGGGGATAATCGAGAAGGACTCTGGAAGATCAGGTGACCGCTCTCTGAATATACGCTAGCGATACTCTGATTATTCTCATGTTACAGTTGATCTCCGGGTGTTACTCATGCATTTTATGCGACATTTAGGTCACAGTGCACTCAGATCTCTTTGAGAATATCAATAATCGATTACGTTTCTGAATTGAGTGGCTCGAAGTTAGCATGCCATAGATGAAGATCAAAGCAGAGAGATTCGTGGGATTTGATGATCAATTTTTGATATGGGGTGGGAATGCGAGTAGTCTGTTGTGCGTTGCAGGAATAAATGTTTCAAATTTGGAATTCTCACATGATTTACATCTTGCCCTGAACAGGTTGTAGGATTTTCAGCATGGTACACACTGCAAAGCTGGCTTTTCTCACAAACCAATCGCGTAAAATAGTGGTTAGAGTATCACAAACTGGGTCTTCGATCTTATCTTGACAACACGTAATTGACGAGGTTTAATATACAAACACTTGCAACGAAGAGTACGATCAATAATTGGGCACGGAACTATGTAATACATTTATACATTGCAATTACAATATTTCTCCATACTTGCAACGGAATGCCTTCGAATTTCTCCCTGCTTCCTCAACCACGAAATGAGGGCTAGAACTAGGCTTAGAAAAACATAACACCACAACGGGGGCTGAGATATAGACAATATGTCACATAAGCAGGTGCTCTGAGCACTCGAGGCTCTCGTTTGATAACATAACGACCTATATTGGTTTAGAACATAACGACCTACATTGGTTGAGTTTCAATTAGAACGATTGGTCGTTGTCCATCAGCTTTTCTGTTTTGAAATTTTAATCATGTGTTGTGTTGTGTCTACTGCATTTGTATAGTCATAGAGATTGTCATAATCCAAAGAGGATTACAATTATACGGCTCAAAACTATCAAATCTTTCACGTTCCCTAATGAAATATAAGTAGAACTCTTGAGTCTTCACTTTCTTCTTGCATAGTGTAGCGACTCCAGTGTAAAGAAGCGGTGTTGTGGTTGTTGTTGTTAATTTCCTTTGCCTCTTAGTATGTTTTACATGCTAAAAAAAAAACTCCTTGATGTTTCGATAGTCATTGCTAGTTTAAAATTACAACAATATCAAAATAGCCTGAATAGATCACACTACAGTCTATGACTCTATGTCACTATCATTTTTAGTGTACTCTGAAGAGGTTAATATCGACTAAGAACAATTATGAATGTAAGTCCAAAGCTTTGCGACACTAAGGCGATAATGTTGTAAAAGACACACAACACAATAACGTTGAAAACATGTGAAGGCTGCCTGTGCAACAGTGTGGACATGTGTCATGAATATGTTGAGAACTCGCATCAAAGTATCAACTATGCAATTATGGGAAGATTCTATCAAAGAAATCAGGGGAAGATCCTACGCAGACATTTAGTATTTCCATCCAATCAGAAAATTATCCAAAGAATAAAGCCCATTCCTAACCAAAAAAATAGGTACAAATCTCCTGAAATCATTATTAGGACGTTACGCTATAAAAATAGAGGAAAACCGTTACGTGATAAAATAAGACCGCTCCTGTAGCGTTATAGACTAAAATTTTGATGAGGCCTAGGAAGTAAGGGACAAGTTACCTATGGAAAAAATAAATTAAATAGATGAGACGCACCGAATTACCGATTATTTCCATACTCCGCAGAGATCAAGCCCTTTCATTGTGATCGTTTACGATACGTCCCAATCCCGAGACGCGCATTACGGGTCTGTAAACAGCTAGCACTTGTTCGATGGAGAGTACTACCCCACGCTTGGTCGATCAGTGTTCGTGTGAGGCTGTGTACGAAAAACCCTACTGTGGCGTGTGGCCGTGTAGATCCTCCCACATGAGTGAGGAGACGGAGAATATTGGCGGGGAGTGCAAGCGTCAGGAAGCAACCAGCAGCACTGAGGTGATGACTGAATCGGCGGTGCGCAGTCGCTGCACTACGGTTCTTCCGCTTCGCACGCCTGTCAACGTCGTCGTCGGCTTCGAGTTAGATGATGAGGTGCAGAAGCTGAAGATGGGACTGGAGCTTCGTTTGTGCTTGGTTGCAGCAGACGGGAAGAAGTTGCTGAGAAAGACGACTCGAGAGCGAGGAGCCGCACACCTAAGAAATCGCGTTTTGCCACATGGTGGCGCCCAGGATCAGCTCCGACGTCGGGGCTGGGCGCCGAAGGGAGCCGCACCTTCAAGAAATGGCTGGGTGGTGGCAAAGGGATTTGCGCACCCGAGAATCAATGGCCGGGTTTCAAACGGAACCGCACCCTTAAGAAAGAAGATCGATCGTCTGGACAAGCTGGGTTTTGTCCGGACTGTTGCACAAGGATCCAACCTCGCCGCGACGACTCATCTCGAAGATATCATTGCAGCACAGCCTGTTAACGTCGTGGTTGGTGCCGATGGGGAAGAGCCTGGCGCTGTTGCAAGAGCTACTGTGGGTTTCGGAGTTGAGGGAGACCCCATTGAAGTGGGTGCTATGACTCCTAGAGAGTACGAAAACCTCGTCTTCAACATTGTCCCATATATTCTTCCTCTAGACGTCGACGATGCAGATCACCTCTGATCAAATACTAGTTTTCATGTCTCGTGAATTGCAGCTACGTAGTACGTACCGACTGCAACATGATTCAGTTCGTGATATTCTCGTATATTATAGTTGTATTGCATGGTTGAGTGACATGGTAGTCAGCATGGGATAGATTGGTGGCGTGTTAAGCGGCCTCATAAGTCATGTGGATTTTGTGGTTGCCTGCCATGCTCATTTGTGCAGATGATTATACGCAACATATAAGTAAAGTTTGAGTGGAAACTTTTCTCAGTTGATTCTCCAGGCCGACTGCAGTGCAGGTCCATTTGATCGCTCGGTCTGTACCGAAACATCACAGCCAGGATATTTATTATGTTAAATCTTAACGATCAGCTACATGGATAAAGTATAAGTTAGAACAGCCCAGATGTTGTTGTAAAGGGGGTGGACTCGGTAGATGATGGTAAATTTTGGTACGAAAAAACGGGGCTGAAGAAACTGACTGTGATATTAGATTTCCACGGTGATACACCAGTTACAAACTATAAATAATATCTGTCTAGAGCTCTACGTAACACTACAGAAACCGATCTAGCTGAAAGCCTGAACTAACTACAATCAAAGCGGCAGTAACGGTGGAGTTCATCAAAAACCACTTATCACTCTACACTAAAACCTAGCCCGTCTCCAACTAACATTACTTGGTCTCTAGTAACTCTCTGAAGCCTCGATAAGCAGATTATCGCTCTGGCCAAAGGACAGTTGATTGTGCAGTTCCAAGTCAAGCTCTTTCTCAGGGATGCGGCTCCACAATGTCCAGGCCGTTTTCAGTAAAATGGTGATGTCCAGCGCCAGTCCAAACGACACTGTGGGAGCCGCACCCCTAAGAAGCACTTGACTGGAGCACAGGGAGAGAGCATGGCACAAATCCAAATGAACAAGGCGGTTTGCGGATTCACAATTCACTCATAAACTGCCAACTGAAACGCCAAAGCTACAGTGTTCCAATGGCGTGGCAGGACTCCCGACCTCACACACCTAAAGTCTGCCACAGTCCCGGAATCGCCTCCCGGAATCGCTCCTTTAGGGAATAACCGAGAAGGACTGTGGAAGATCAGGTGACAGCTCTCTGAATATACGCTAGCGATACTCTGATTATACTCTGATTATTCTCATGTAACAGTTGATCTCCGGGTGTTACTCTTGCGATACTTAAGAGATACTGATGAGATACTTATGCGATACTTAGGTTACACCACAGTTGATATTCAAATGACATTCGTTTCATATTCGGGTGATACTCAGGTGACATTTTACAGGTAATCAACTGAGCTGATTCTAACTGGTTTTGCAAGCAAATTTCTGAAGATTACTACAGCAGCGGTAACTCATGGGATCTAATGATTATTTAAGTTGTTGATATCGGGTGGGTATTATGTGAGTCTGACGTGCATTATGTGAGTAAAGTGCTTTGCTAGGTTGGTCACATGAATTGTCAAATGTATTGAAAATAATTAAATCCTATGTAAGCACTTGCGAACCTGCTTAGCTTCAAATACCGACAAACACTCAGGGAGCTTTCGGAAGTACTCGGGTGACAATCAGGTAGTACTCAGGTAGTACTCGGGTGACACTCGGGTAGTACTCGGGTAGTACTCGGGTGATACTCGGGTGATACTCGGGTGACACTTGGGTAGTACTCAGGTGACACTCGGGGTGACCCGAAGTGGCCGTCCAGCCATGCCCACATGTATCCATCTGCATCTGTATCCATCAGCATCTCTTTCTGTCCATCCACCCATCCGCCGATGTCTTTCTGTCCAGCCATCCATTCACCCATCCACCCATCTCTTTCCATATTGTAATACTTTTACAACATGGAAGGTTTTTTGTTTTTACCTTTTAACGTCAAACAAAATCATGACGTTTACTTGCATAAAAAATCTCACATTGAATGGAGGATGGAGAAATATTTTGGAGCTGGAGCCTGGCCGTCGTCGCCAAGTCTTTTATTGTCCGAAAATGGGTTTTTTGAGAATTTGTCCAAGTTCCTATGATGTCAATTTGAAGTATATTTATATATAGTATATTCACCTACTTGTAGAGCAATGTGGACAACATAGCTGAGTCACTTTGTTATTTAAGAGAATTTTTGTACAAGAGGCTAATACCATACTATTTTATAATCTTGAAAAAAACTATTTTTTTGAGTTATTTGAAAAGGTAGCAATGCTCTAAATTGAGATCCTATGATTGAAGATTTAAAGTTATCATTTTATTTTCATTTCAACTTTAGGAATAAGAAATGGTAATTTCTAGCTGGTTTTTGGTGAAACATAGTCATAGAATTTTAAGGGTTAAATGTCATAACTTATACTCTACAGGTCTGATGCTAATAAAAATCTTATTTCCACGTAGCTCTTATGTTTCTGCATCTTCATACACATAGGACTGAAAGTACCACCTCATGTGTCTTGGATTTTCAAGGGTTAATATTAATAATATAATCTAATTTGAAATGAAGAGCATAATTGTATTTATCAAGATTACCATGAAATTTTCCAACAAATTATAGTTAGTAGAGGTCATTCGTTTTTTTCCTACACTTATTCTGTTGAAGGCATTTTAGAAAGCTTCCATTCCTAATAGGATTTGTGTCTGTTTTTCTTTCTCAGCTTTCTATTGTTCTTCAAGATTATAAATTTTACTACAGATGTGTATTTGGTGTAATTCAAAATAAGAGAATTTCTAAGGAAATCATTTATGGATGTACTACAAAGGAAAGGAATTCAACAAAAAATATGTAATAGGTGTTATTAAAAATAATAGCATCAATAAAAATGTATTTTATTTCACTAAGTTTTACATAAATTTGAATCTAAGCTGATATTTAAAATAAAAATATGTGATCTTCTGTGTTAAGTATTATATTTGAATTTCTTCATATTATATTCATATATATTCAGTATCATATTCATTTGGAAGTCTATTTTTTTCTTCGTATTTGCAATAGAATTCTTACATGATTTCTAAATGTGTAAATATTGATAAAAATGAATTACATGTATGATATTCTTCTGAGATGAAACAATATTAATAGATATTTCATGGAGTATTATGTTAATTTCATATACACCCTTTTATACTACCATAGTTTACGAGCAAGTTCGTAGTAAAATAATTATTGTAAGAAATATTCTTCTTTTTCACAAATTTTGGAGTCATGATGACAAAATTCTTCAATTTCACCTTTGAAAATGTTGAAAATGTTCTAAAAAAATTGCCTCTATTTAGCTATGTTACTAAGCACTATGAACAAAAGAAACTCATACTAGAATGAATAAGTAAAAGACACTAGGCCTTACATATTCTCTATTTCAACAAGGCACTCATCAATGCAAGAAATAATGATTCTATTGCATGTTGAACGACATTACTATATCATTGTTGTATTCTCCAAAAACTCAAAGAGAATTATGCCACATTTTTCATTATATCTTGCTTAGTTCTGGCGGAAATTATAAAGATTTTTAAATAAATATTTGGAATTTTTTTGCCAAACTTGCTCTTAAAGTGCGGTACTTGCAAAAAGTTTGATTTCAAAAACCTTAATAAATATATTATAATATTATAATCATTTTTTAATTCTTAAGGGGCTAACCCCTAAAGGATAATAGTCCTATGGGGGGGCTTTTTAGAGTTTGGGCACGATCCTCTAATGTCATTTTGGGTCACAAGTATTGAAATTTTTTGTGAAGATGCAACATAGTAGTGGCTTCATGGAAATATAATTATCATATGAAATATAATACTTCACAATAACTTGCCAATCATTTTTTACAATGTTTACAAGTTAGAGGTATGAGATTTCAAATGTATGGAAACTCTCAAAATATTTCAAAAATTCAATGGATGAATCTATAATTAAATCCTCATCTTTTTTTTTTAAATTTCTAAGATCACTATGAGAAGAACATTTCTTCAGTGGTACGAAGTTCTTCTGAAATTGCATTATCAAAAATGAATCTCATTATATAAATATTCATGTTTGCATTCACATAGAAATTGAACATGAAAATCAATAAATAATTAAGAAGACAACTATGAAACAATTGATGATTACTTTGACAACAGAAGATTTATATACCTTCTTAAAAAGATAAAAATCTTGAGCAATTATGACATACTAGGAACACAATTAGAAAAACTAATTATTTTACACTATATTTAATAAAATATATTTTTATTAGATTCCATTAATAATATGGTGGTATTGTACAATATGCTCCACAAGAGTAGAGAATGTAGTACCAACATTTGGAGCATATTTCCATTGCCAAAGATATATTGCAAAATAACTATTGTAGCGATTTTTTACTGTGTCATATTTGTGATAAAGACCGCTTCACTGCACTCCTAGTTCCTTCAATTGTATTAGTATGTGCTCCTGGATTCGGGTCTCAAAAATATAAAGAATCATTCACCATTTTGTGAAGATAGCCCAAATAGCGCAAGCGATCCGTGTTGTAACCACGCCAACAGCCGCTAATAATAGTGCTACCTGGCTCTACAAATTTCACAATTACTTCTTCTAATGTTTTTGCCGTTAAATTTGGAATACATGTTAAGAAAACATTGTTAGAACCACGTCGAACACCTCCAAAGACCCATTGTCCTTCTACTTGTCTACCACGGTTATATTTTCTTTTACCAAACTTACTTTCATCAATTTCCACTATTCTCCCTGCACCTCCAATTCTTTCCACATCCTCATCATTAATTACTAATGCACAAATCTCTCTACAATAATTATATCAATCCATAGTAGTATCAAAATTGCCAATCTCTACATGCAAAAGTGCTAAAGTTTGAGTATTTTGAGTAGCCCTACAATAGATTAGAGTGAGGACTTGTTTAAGAGTGAACTTCGATCTCTCTAACCAAGTCCAGGATCTTGTTGATTTTGTTTTCCTGCAACCAACCCGCCCACACCGCCATACAAAACCATCCAACCTCCTCCTCTCTCTAACCTTACCCATTACCATAACACATGCTACACAATCCATCCTAGTTGGCATCAATTTGAGGTCCTAGGCAAAAACAATGCAAGAATCTAAATCTTTGGTTCTCTCTGTAACCTCATGCATAGAAATAGTTGCCATGTTTTTGTATAGAAATAAACTATAAAATGTAGAGTAAGCGTAGAATAAACTATTGAGGGGAGAAGGAAAAAGCACTAGTCTACAAGAAAGAGAGACAAGTGCACTAATATGAGAGAAGAATATAGCATGTGAAATCAAAAGACAAGAACAAGAAGAGAGCAAACATTAGGCACGATGTAGCCTTTTGGTAAGGCCCTTCAAAAACATCATCATCTTCATATGCGATAGCTGAGAGTATGATGCTTGAATCACTTGGAGTAGACACCGAGTGACTTTCCAACATATTAAATCTTAGCAGCACATCGGTGATATACCAAGTTTGATGTAAGGTGATTGCGTGAGTTCTAGGATCTTGGTATACTTGAAAACCCACGTAATAGTCCATAGGTCCTTTCACTATTTTAAAAATAATTTCAAGGTAAGCAATAACCGCATTGAGCCAACAGATATTGCAAGATGCTGCAATCCCATTGTGGATGAAGATTCCAATAAGAAGCTTCATGCCTTTATCATGATACAGGCATGGAAATGAGAGAATAGATTTTTAGGAATGTGTCAAACTTGATATTCCACTCTCTAGCGTTTCAAGCCGTATAAACTCTTCCTGAGTTTGCAGACTAATTTCTCACATCCTGAAGCAACAAATGAGATCCAATGAAATGAGAGAATAGATTTTTAGCGAAGCATCAGACTCTAATTCAGTGAAACATTTTCTCTTGTAGTAAAATATTCATCCATCAAAGTTCTATTTGCTATAGCAGCGGTCAAAAATATAGGCTGAGGATGAGCTTGTTCTTGAACGCTTGAAAACTATCCACCATTTTCATTGAACAACACGTCAGAGATTTAGAGCTTTCAATAATTCTATTGGTGTTGAAATCCCAAAAACGCCATCCCTTATTTATTGGACTACAGCCAACAAAATGCACGTGTTTGCCACGAGCTTCAAACTTTTGCCGGAGCTTTTTGTCAATGTAGTCATAAGCTAGAGATAAACTCCATGCCACAGCTTGTAAGGAGTCTTCCCACCAATCTGTGAGTTGATTGTCTAATTCAACAAATAAACAACCGTATTCAGTGCCTTTGCCTATAAGAAAACAAAAAGATCCATAGAAGTAAGCATACTTCTGGCAGCCTTGCAGATAGTTTGGTTGTCACGTTCAATATATCCGTTTTGTTGAGGGGTTCTGGGAGTATTAGTCTCACGCTATATTCCTTCCTCAGTAAGAAAATCATCAAACATCTTGTTGCAAAATGCAGTTCCACGATCTGGCTTGAATTTGCAAATGTAGTACTTAGTGTGGCGGTGGATAAGACAAATTGACTTCAGGAAAAATGAAAATGTTTCATTCTTGTATCTGGCAAAATGGACAAATCGGAAGGAAGTAGCATTGTTTGTGATTAAAATATACTACAGCAAATTCCCCAGTGATTTGACTGGATTCGGTCCTACAACATCCGAATGTAGTAATTCTCTTGGCAAATGAGATCTTTCCTTGTTGGAATCATAAGGATAACATGCCTTGTGTTGTTTATCAGAAGCACATCCTTCACAGAATGATGGAAACTTTCCAAACAAAAAATTCAAAGAGAAAATCTTGTTCAGACAACCAATACGAAGATTTACGTGGCCTATTCGCTTGTGCCAGAGAGCAAGATCTCTTTTAACTAGAGGCAATGGACCAGGGTTGGATGAGGTGAGGAGGTTCCCCATCAAACAAGAGGTATCACCCAAAATTACAGAACAAAAAGGTTTCCACGCCGAATACCCTAAAGTACCACTGATTCTTTACCATTGTTGTGTCAGAATTCACAAGTATCACCGTTGGATATAAAGGAGAAATACTTACTTGTTTAGTACTAAGAGGTTCACCCAAATCCTTCACGATACTGCCCTTATGCTCAATGTTATTGATGTGAGCTTTGATAGTATCGGTCTTGTTAATCTTATAGACGTAGAATTTTGCCTACACCATGTAAATATTCTCGGCAGGCTTCATCTGATGGATGTACCTTAGCTTTGCCGACATCTTTGCTCGGGTAGTGCATGAAATTAAATCCTCCATCACTGTAGAGGTAACCGCTTGCATGATCAACATTGTGCGTGATCATTTTGTTCCTCCGAGGCAGTCTTCTCAGCATCAGTTGATGATTCACCAAGTTTAGGTTTTGTTCCATCAACAATCTGGGTAACCTTCTTGTACGCAAAGATGATATCCATCGAGCCTTTCCATATGGTGAAATGCATCTCGTCGAATACTTTCAGACCAGCCATTTTTGTCTTTTTGATTGCCGGAAAAAATAGAGCTCCCACTAATTCTGTGTATTTTTTGAAACCTAGAAGGTAATAACTTTAAAGTATACAGAGCAACAAGGTACAATAGTAGATTAAAGTGAAAGAGGGTTTTAGTAAGCTACGTTTGCAGATTTTTTGAAATAAAACCACGCTTCCGTAAACACTCTCTATGAAAATTGAGAGAGGTGCAAAATTGAATTGATAAGAAATCAAAATCAAAACATACCTCTATAATAAGAGAATGCTTAATAACTTCAATTGCGACAAAAAATTCTGCAGCGCTCTAGGTGGTGGCCTCCCCGAAGATTGCAAAACAAAATCGCTGAGAGTAGTGATAGAAAATAGGGGTGGTTAGGGCCCATAACCTGTTGTATTTTCCTACCGCTAGATTATGTACTTGATCAAAATATTCTTCAAGATGTGACACTAGAAAAACATGTTCTGCACTTCTTCAGTTGAATGCACAAACACTTTAGAAGTGCTCTTTATTCACTTGTACTTAGTAAACACTAATGGTCATCTAGATTGAGCATCCATGTGTCTAAACAGAAGCCATAGCATTCAGCTGTCCGTAAGACACCATCTACGCACTCACATCTACAAAGACAGGCTAAACTACAAACAAACAAAACTTAAACTACAACAACCTAGATATTGTTCATACATTAGAATCATCTTAGACCACCTGTTGATTTCCTGGGTGCGTTTGGATTCCGGAGAAGTTGGTGCATGTGGTGATTCATGATGTCTATAAATAGCGTAACAAGCAAGGCGAGCACTACTATGAGCAGTAGTGGGGCAAACGCTGCCCTACTCTGCGTTGTAGCAAACTGCCAGCGGCTGGCGAGGGCGCATCGAAATTTATGCTCGGAAACTGTGAGTATTCATTGCGAATCAAGAATATCATTATAAGAAACCCGTGTTTTTTGTTATGTCCTTAATCATGTCAGCGTGTTTTTTTGATGTCTTGGAGCTAGCCAGTAATGTCCCCGTGAACGTGAGGATGTCCACACGTCAATAATGAACACTGGAGGTGGGAGGATCCCGAAACGCGCATGCAAAATAGGAGACGCGACGATGTCTCCAACAACACGCCCGTCTCCGAGGACGTCATCGAGGACATCTTGGGTGACGCAAAACTGCCACGCTGGCAGCGAACAAGCGTTTCACCTGGGATAAGAATGTCGAAGTTACTGCTGTGCAAGGTAGAAAGCAGCCCAACGTTACAAAAAACAACGAAACGGGCAGCGGTCTGCAAGAGGAGAAAAAAAAGGGCACAAACCTTATAGAACAAGATTTTTATTTTTTTTAAATAAAAAAATAAAGTATATAAAATTGAAGAATATTCTGATTATATTTATTAACTTTGATCCTCTGAAATTTTTGATTTGTCCACTTCGTATCAAAATGGTTTCTAAAATAAAATAAAATTTTAAATATTTAAAATACAAAATATTAATTAATATTATAATAATATTTTATAAAAACTGATTATTCTGTAATTAAAGCGGATATATTAAATTCAATACTGTATATTTAAATATTAAATAATATTTATTAATTAATATAATATTAAAATACCACTTTTCTACCAAAACCAGAATTATAAGGAATTTAGGGTGATTTTATAAAGTCCTTGGTGGCTTACCCATGTGGACATATTATATATTTTATAGTTTACAGCATTTCATCCACATGGCAAACACAATTCCATGTCGGATAAGGTGACACGTCATTCTGTGTATAGGTCCACGTCACTTGAGACATCCAATTGAAGATGTCTCCAGTAACGTCTACATATCTTTGAGGACATCCCACAAAGACGTCTCTGAAAACATCAGCAGTGTTTGGCAAAACATTGACATGTCCTGAAAAACATCATCGTGTCTTGCAAAACATAACCATCAAGTAGGATGAATTTCGTCAAGTTCATTGGATGAATAGAGGCGGCGAGGGTTAGCTGCTACAGCCATAGTTAGGTCATGAGGCGGCTAGGGTTAGCTGTTGCAGCCATAGTTAGGTCATGAGACCTTTAAGTAGAATTTGAGGTTGCACAAAGCTCACTTTGGCCTTCATTTCTCCATGTAGTTAGAGTTTAGAATGTAGAGGTTGGAGTTTTAGAGTGTAGACTGAGTTTACAAGTTAGAATGTTAGAGTGTAGAGGTTAGTTTAGAGTGTAGAGGTTAGAGTTTTGAGTGTAGAGGTTAGAGTTTAGAGTGTAGAGGTTAGAGGTGCAGTGTTGGACATGCAATGTGCTGTGAGCGACATATAGACGTGACCATGTTGTAGAAGACGTATGCCGCAGCACTTAGGAAACACAGGGACGTCTTTTGAAACATCCCCGTGTCTATGGAGACATTCCTGGACATGTTCACAAACACGGCAATATTTTAGGCTACGATGTTGTGACACTTTAGCGATGTTCAATTTTGAGTACAGTGTAGGCTGTATTCGTCTATGTAATGACTATAAAGTGGAAGGCATTCATATTTTAAATTGCGTGTATATCATATTACCACATTTGCAAGTAGGCCAGTAAGCATGAATTTGGATGAATGTACATGTTACATGTATGATGAGGTATTCATGTCTTGTACTCATGTCTTGTACAACATACTCATGTCTTATACAACGTATTCATGTCTTGTACAACATCTCTCAATGTCCCTCCAAAACACCATCACATACACAGCGTCAGCAATACCATGCATCAGGGGATGTCACGTCAGACATGCATAAGTTCTTTGAGACGTCTGCAATGACACCCTCATTGCCGACGACCATGGGTCGGCAACGTATTGGAGGACACGATCATGTCCATCGCCACGTCCTCTAGGGCATGGCGATGTTCAACGAAATCAACATCAAAATCTAGGTAGCGTTGGCGTAGACGTCGAACATGACATCTCCACGTCAACGTGGGACGTCTTAAAAAACACAGCCATGTTACCAATGACGTCCCCGCAAACACGAATCTGAAAAAAAAACCACGCAAATCTCTGCTGACGTGGCCTGCCACATCACTCTTTTCCGGGTCCACGTGAGACGCCACATCAGATTCCACGTCACCATTGGATCGGATGAAATTCCCGGCCATGTGGCACTGCCCGTCATCCTGCCGCTTAGGTGTCGTCTACGTGGCGCCTAGTTGGCACCATTTCCAGCCTCCCAAAATCTCCGAAAATCGTCCCTGTCGCAGGGATGTCCTCGCGTTTTTGGTGATGTCCCCACGCGTTATAGCGTGTTACACGCGTTGGTACGTCAGAGGGATGTAAATTTGGATGTCTACATGTCTCCTGGGACATGATTCAGGACGTGACAAAAAAACACGGGTTTCTTATAGTGTATGGTGAGGTAATCATTGAGGAATTAGAATGCAGTGTGTATTCAGTTTACTCGGAGCCAATGGGAGAGCTTGAGCTAGTTGGCACTCCGCTACGTTTTAAGAACATATTCTAGAAGCTTTGGTCCCTAGACATGCTTTGGATGTTGTAGCCAAATTTAATGGGTTTCAAGATAGGATCTTTAAGTTTTGTACTACAAGATGACACTCAAACAATCTTGTAAACTTTAATAAGGCCAATTGTAAGGTATGTGTGTTTGAAGAATACAATAGGGTCTTTTCTCTACCTTGAATATGATCAATGTATTTTGTCTCAAAATGATGTCAAAATATTGTATGTCGATGCATAGCCTAGACTTGATGTACCTTTTTTTACGTCAATGTACGCCAAAAATCACATTGGAGGGGGTTGGGGTTATAAGAAAAAATAGAACAATGTCTAGCCGTATTAAAGACAATCATCTCATGAGCATGTTAGTTTTGTTGTTTTTAATATATCAATAGAGGTTTCAAGTGAAATCCAAATGGTAGATAAAAAGATTAAGAATTCTCATGGGAAAAATGGAGAAAACAATAGCAACTTTATTTTTATATCACTTCTATGCATTTCAACCAACAAATAAAGGGTGCATGAGGGCAAGGAAGAGGGAGGAAGAGAGGGGGCATGGACATATATGCCTCTATCCCGTCAACCATTGCATAGTCGCGGGCCGCTCAAGGGGTTGCAGCTCATGTCTAATAGATGTTGCCTAAGGCCACCCAAGGCTACCGTGGAGGGGGTATAAATAGTAAAGAAGGCCGAAGGGATCTTCATAGAGGCTTATCAACTTGCGTTACTTGATTCTTAGGATCTGTGCTTTGCCCTCCATCATAGATCGGTTTACGGTGTTGACTTGGTTGGGGCGCAGATACAACTGGACTTGCGAAATGATGTTCACCCTTGTCTAAACCTGATAAAACAGTTGGGTAGGTGGCAACATTCTTGTCCTTTTGGGCTAAAGATTCTTTCTTCTTCCTCTCATTCCACTTATAAAACCATCGTTCTATCTTCTCAAATTTATCATTTAGACGCCTCTCCCCCTCCTCAAAGCGTCTTAAAAAGCACGCGTTCATGTTTGAAATATGCTCACCCTCGGTTGAATTTGATAAAACAGTTGGATTGGTGGCAACCTTCTTGTTCTTTTTGGCTGGAGATTCTTTCATCGTCCTCTCATTCCACCTATCAACCCACCGTTCTATCTTCTCAAATTTATCATTTAGACGCCTCTCCACCTCCTCAAAGCGTTCTAGAAAGAACGGGTCCATGTTTCAAACATAAAATAAATATCAAAATATGATTGTGTAAAACTCAAAATATATTAAAATAAACAATAGTGTTTGAAATATATTAATATCTCAACAAGTTCCAAAATACTTGCAATCCTATTGCTTTGACCTCCTTTTCATACTAACAATGTATCCTTAAATTATCCATCTTAACCAAATTTGGTCTCTTTTACTTTTTAAGCTTAGTTGCATTTCACTCTATATACTTTTTAGATGCTAAATTTGATCATTTTTACTTTTTAATGTATTTTTAGAACTAAACATCTTTGCTTAGAAATCACTTGAAAAAGTCTTTACTTTTGGAATCGCTATGGACCTTACCCATGAAGCTAAGAGCTGGAGTTGTAAATTTTTTATGATCCGTGTCAGTGGTCGAAGAGACTCACTTGTGAACAATCTGGAGTTGCATCGTTGTTAGTGTCACTGCCAAGGTGCATTGTAGGATCATATGAGCAATGGCTGCTACAGATACTAAGCAACATGGAAGACCATATGCATATAGTGAACAAGATTTAGGATCTGCTGAGAAGTCTAGATCAACGGAAAGTAGTCTAGACATCTCAATATTAATGAGAAGAATCATTGACTACATACTGTAATGGCAACAGTTGTAGCCACCTCAAATAACAACCAGTAGCCATCTATGTGACTAATAATCAATTGCAATCAAATGGAATTTTAAAGTGATGTACTACACTCACATGAATTCTAGAGGTCTTGCATACAAAACTACAATTTCCCTAGGTAGCGCTCAAGTGCCAATGTTGTAACGGGTAGATGCGTCCAGAGGCGCTCTTCCTAGGTTCCCAAACAATCTGAAGACACCCATGTACCACATTAGCAATTGGCGAGGATGTACATAGGAATAATATACATACAAGTAGTCGTGAAAAGAGTCCCTGGATGACTTACAAACACAACGCAAAAATCAAATGTATGCATTATACATTCTATGTTTTATATCTTTTATTTCTACATCTTACTCACTTTATTTAATCATTCTATACTTTTTAACAAACTTTGGACTATATCAATATAACTTTTGTTGAGGTATCTATATAGGTTGATGGGTCCAAATGTACAAAAGAGAAGAAATTAAAGTATGCTTTTATCTCAGGAATCTTTACAGGTTTTGCTTGTGATGCTTGCGCCTTGTAATTTCCGCAAAGGACGTATTCATCAGAAAGAAAAAAACAACTGCATAATCGTTGGGTATTTCTGGATGTGATTTCTTCAAGTGAAAGTTACAAAGTGTGTAGTGTTTCATCCATTAACTATACATTCCCGAAGGACATCACCGTCCAAAAGTACTGCTGCATGACACTGGCCAAAACTTTTACCATCAGCTTGCACATTTGAAAGCTATTGATTTGAACACATGTCATTGATCCTGCTTCTTTGTTTACATGGGCTGGCCGGATAATAACATTATTTCAGATTACAGCGCAATAAGTAATCATCTTTTTTTTCAACAAAATGCACTACTGAAATATGGACCAAAAGGATTTGTCCATTGTGGCTAAAATTTTCCATATTCACGCAAATTTTTAATTTTAAATTGTTGATTCTAGTCATAATGAGCAAATCATTTTGGACCAATTATTCAACTTGTGATGCGTTGGTCACTTGGTAAAATAGGTGAGCCTCCCCATAACCAACAAAAATCCATAGCCAATGCCTATAAAATTGGGGTATATCCAACCCTCTTCCATCCCATTACCACCAATTCATCTCCAAATGGAGGTTTGCTATTAGTCAAGACCCTTACTTTTGGTCGTTGGTTACGGGGGGTACATACTGTTGGCCACCCACTAAACATGGCTGCACAGTTTGAAAATTCATAACTAATTCAATTTTCATCAAAAAAATATGACATCACTTGGGTTGGAATTGTAATTCTATTCGCTATCACTGAAAAATAAAAGTATAATTATCTCCTCTCTCTCCATATATGCACATTCCTTAACTTGACGGTTTTAGGGGGGCTTACCTTACAACCTTGAGAGTGATGGTAGCCTTGGTCTCTTGGCCAAAATGAACAAGGAGCCTGCCACAATTGTTATATCAGATTTAGACGTTGAGTCTGATAAGACAATTGGGTTGGTTGCAGCTCCTTGTTCTTTTTGGCCAAAGATTCTTTCATCTTCCTCTCATCCCACCTACCGTCGTTCCATCTTCTCAAATTGATCATTTAAACGCCTCTCCACTTGCCCCAAGCGTTCTACAAAGCTCAGGTCCATGTTTGAAATATGAAATAAATGTCAAAATATGAGTGTGTAAAACTCAGATATGTTTAATCCCTAAATTTCCAAGAGTCCCCTTGGGGGACTCTAGAAGGTTTGGGCAGATTCCTATGGTGTAATTTTATAACAATTTTCTTCGAAACCTTTACTGAAGATGGACATTACTGAAAGACTTGTGTGAGTCCAATTTTTTCCTAAATCCGACATTTAATAAAAAAGTTACACGGTTTTGAAGTTCAAATGGGGAGATCGTGCACGTCGGGCAACTCCAAAAACTTTTGCTAGGACACTCTATTGAATGTGAGATATTCAATACTAGCAAGTAATATTTTTTCCTTTCAAATTGTCAAAACAAATCTCTTATATATAGTGAAAAAAAACATATAAATCCAAGTCAAACATTTTCACACATTATTGCACATTCTTGGGCAAGGTACCAAAAAAACTTCTTCTTTTTCACATAAAGATTATCATATTTTTTATTTTTTATTTTTCCCACAGCATTATGTGGTGTAAATCTTCTTATTGACCATTCAGATCTCCATTCTAAAACATATGAAGTTGGAGTACAAGGAACTAATATCATGCTTAACCCCTAAAGGACCAAAGTCCCCTCGGGGGACATTTTGAGTTTCGATAAGGTACCACGTTCTCAATTCTAGGCATTATTTTCTGAGATTTTTTATTGAATGGACAACTTTTGATTAGCTTTGCGTAGACACAAATTTCGTAGAATTCCAACTTACGGTTCAAAAGTTACAATTTATTTTCACTTACATATACAAATAGTGCAACAGTTTAGTGTGACATATCACAAATACTGTCACTAAACTTTAATAACTTCTAAACTCAATATAAATTTGAGTTTTTGTCCATTTAAAAGAAAGAAAATGTCCTCTTGGAAAGGGAATTGAGATCTTTGCATCTACCGTACGGATTTGTGAATTTCAAAAATTTGAGAAGGATATGATATATGCAAAATGTAAAGTGTATTGTTGATTCTCAGCACATAGTTGCATTGCAGGATTTTTTAGGACATCTTCTACACCTCTTCTACTTCTAAAATTTGGTGCCCATGTGCATAACATAATCCTTTTCAAGTTAACATAATAAATTCACGGCCTGTAGTGCAAAAAGTTGCCATAGAAGGTGGTCGAAGTTTATTGAAGTGTTTAGTATGACTTCAAAAAGAGATAATGTCTCACTTCAAAGGCTGATATCTTTCAATCCGTGCGGTCAAACTTACCAAAGTTTTCACCACACACTTTTATACAACTCTAGTACAAGATCCTATGGTTAAATTTTCAGAAAAAACATTTCGTATCGTTTCGTACTGAATGCGCTGAAAATGGCAGTTTTGGAGTGATTTTTGAGGGGAAAATGTCTTGGTCCTTTAGGGGTTAACATGATGGAAATGAATTTAGACCTTGTGTAGTGCAGAAATCTAACTCCAAGTGAAGTCAAAGTCTGCTGATCGATGAAATGCAAGGAAGAAAATGGACCCTTTTCTCTACTTCAAACACTATAATATCACAATTTGTTTGGTCAAACTTTATGAATTTTTTTATATAAGTTACATAGTAAGCCTTACTCGAGATCTTACGGTTAAAACTAGAAGTAATTTTTTTTTGTTTTGTCCTTACTCATTGCACTAAAACAAGCAGTTTTGAAGTGTTCTTGGTGTGAAATTGTCAAAGAAATTTAGGGGTTGAAAAAACTAGTAGGAACCCCTCGTCCCTGACGGGCAAAGGGAAAAGACATGTGATCCTATTGCTTTAACCTCCATTTCATACTAATGATACATCCTAAAATTATCCATCTAAACCAAATGAAGTTTCATTTACTTTTTAAGCTTACTTGCACTTGACTCAATGTACTTTTTAGATGCTATATATTAATTTTACATTTTTAATGTATTTTTGAATTATAACATTGTTTGACATGGTCTTCAACATGGCAAGGTTGCCATGGGCCTCATATCTCATGGTCAGAGCGTCACTCTTAATAGGAAATAATTATAGGCACTCGATTCAGTCCTAAAAAATAAACTAAAAAAAAATCTTGGCAAAAGCTAGTCCTTCTAGTTTAATCAGGTTTGTTCCTTAAATAGAATAGATGTCCATTTGATTTCAAATAATAATAATAACAGTATTAGGATTATATATGTATAATCCTAACAAGAATAGGGAGTATAAAATAAGGACTCTTTTAACCCCTAAAGGAGTCCTGCTGAAAACTGAGGCTTGTTATCAGTTTTCAGCTGAGGATTGTTATCAGTTTTCAGCTGTTATCTTAACTCATAATTAACTAAGATGGCTTGCAACAGAAATTTAATGAACCACCACCAAAATGATAGATGCTTGTACAGCTTCTGAAAGTTGTGAATCACCTGTGTTCTGGATTCGGAGAGAAAACAATACTCAATGATCCAGGATTGACACAGCCTCGTCTTGAAACCCGATACTGATCTTGAAATCAGGATGATTGCTCCAATTTTTACAAAGTTTCTGACCTTCGTACGAATTTTCCAAGTGACAGTAAAACCTAGAAATGGGGTTAGTTCCGGTTTGGAAGTAAGTTCCGGTTAACTAGCACCACACCGACTAGTTCGTTTGTTCATCCATTCAACAAAACTTGCATACAAAAAAAGAATTACGTGACACCACAGATCAAAATACGAGACTTCCTTACTTTACAGATCACTCATGCAAGATTTAAAGCAAACGACACATGAGGTAGCAAAATAACCTTTCCCGAAGGTCAGAGTGGATAACAGAGAGACCCTTGAACTAATTCTCCCAGTTCTAGGGTGAATCTACAAAACCTAGAGACCATTAGGACTAACAATGGGAGCTGTCGACTAATGTTGAGGTCCAAGTACTCAATCCAAATATTGTAAAACTAGAAAGAAAGGAAAAGAACATGAACCTAGCAAAGAGCCTTCTCCTCGGACTCATCTACGCTCTCAGCAGAGGCCATGGCCAGGCTGGGCTCGAACACCTCCGTGCCTTCCTGGTACGCCCTGCGGCGCTCCCGACGCTCCCTGAAAAACTCCCGTCGCCTCACTTTCCTGCTGTTAGGGTTCTCCACCTTCTCCTCTGTCACGGGGTACACGCTAATCTGCACAAGCGCAGCGAGTCTCAAAATTAGTGATACATCCACTAGTTAAATAAGAAAATGATACGACTCCCACTTGACATATCTTGTGGACTTATATGAGAAATTTTTCACCAGACAAATTAAACCAGACATAAATCGAGCTCCTTCAACGCAATGGAACTCATGTGGACACAGGTTGAATGCGGAACATCTTAAAACATGTTTGAGTGAGAGCTACGGCGTGCATATCAATACAGAGGACCCTGCCATTTCACGCTCTCTTGCAACACGCTTGACGACAAATGCAAGAACAGAGAATCATTGAAAAGGAATTTTTAACCTAGCAAATTTTAGCCAGACATAAATTCGAGTTCCTTTTAAAGCGTTGAAACTCAACAGCTCAAAAACGGCATAGCTTTAGGTTAAATGCGGATAGGCTGAAAGCTCAAGACTATGTATTACAACAGAACAACCGCGTCATTTCACGCTCTCTTACTTACCGTGAAATTCAAGAACAGAAACTCATTCTCACTTTCAAACATAAAACAAGAACACTCGTGTGAAGATTTCAAGATTCTAATCACGCACCTTCTTCCTGTCAGGTCCAAACTTTTCGAATTTGACAAGCCCGTCGATCAACGAAAAGATAGTGTAGTCACGTCCAATTCCAACATTCTTACCAGGGTGGAACTGCATCCAAAAAGGACAATGCGTCAAGCTATAATCACCAATGCGAAAAAACACCACGAGAATTGATCGCAACAGGACTAACCTTAGTGCCGCGTTGGCGGACAATGATGGCGCCGGGCTGCGCAACCTGGTCACCGTAAATCTTGACTCCGAGCATCTTCGGCTTGGAGTCACGTCCATTCTTCGTACTCCCAGACCCCTTCTTGTGCGCGGCCTCGATGACGAGCCCCTGGCCCGCGCTCTGCGACGACACGGACGCCTCCGCAGCAGCGGCGCCGAATCGCGACTCGCCGGCTAGGAAGGAGCAGGCCGCGGACGAGGAGAGCGAGAGGCCCGAGAAGACGGTGGAGAGCGACGACGCCATGGCTGCTGCGAATGCGACTTCTGCGACGCTCAGTGTATGTTCTTGAACAAGAACCATGGACTTCTGTCTCGAAGGAGATAAGGTAGTCTATACCCTGGTTGAGGACCTGTCCAGGTTGCTCATAGGGGTATGAGACCGCGTATGTGCCGGAGCGGGCATGCGATTGTCACCACATAATCTGTTTGGGAGCGTTCTCATTCGGGGAGTGAGTAGACTTGGAATTGATTTCTTACATGGAGAGTGTAATAATCTAAAAACTCACCTGCTTTAGCACCCATTTGAGTTATCTGTGAATTTGGGATATTAATTGATGTGTTTAATTAGCATCACCTATATTACCTATGAAAACGTTATATCTTTTGCTTTTGAAAACAACATTCAGATGCATGCACGTGATTCTTCCAGCTGATGAGGAGAAGTATAGGAGGACGACATGAATGCAAACTTCACAGTAGCTATAAACCATGAAATTTTGTGAGAATAGATATCAAACATGCCAGAAAGCTCCTATGGATGATAATTACTCTAACGTGCACACTATCTCATGAACAGGAGCTCACGCCGAGGAATGTACTATCCTAAGAATGACACAAAAGCGGACTGATTAAGTGGGATAATCGTTACTTAGAAAGTGATGGTGTGGCCCTTGTGTTTTAACATCATTTTCCTAAATTTGTGCTTCATTCTGTTATTCAATGCCATATTATTTCACCCAGGGTGAAAACATCATCTTGGCTTACTCTATAACCTTGGCAATAATCTTTGGTTCTTATTTCATAGGTTTGATCACATATTCAGGAACTACTTGTAAACTAATCAATCCTCAAAATTCAGAAGACAAATGTACAAGTCATAGGACGCACATTGGAGATGACAAATATGACTCCAAAAACAGCCTTTGGAATTTGTGCGACGTGTGAACTATTCATGGAACCCAAAGACTAGAAATTCACTTCACTCACATCAAATTCTGAAGCACCACTTGTGATTCAAAGATGCACTAAATTTAAAGAACCGGGTTTAAAGTGCCCGTAAGATGCACAACACAGGGCTTTAAGGTTTAAGGTATAGTGAGTCCCTAAGATGCACAGCATTGAGAGTTTAAGGTTTAGTCTGTCCTTAAGCTGCACTGCACTTGAAAATCCAGGTTTAAAGTGTCCCTAAGGTGCACAACATTGAAGATTTAAGGTTTAGTGAGTCCTTAAGATGCACTGCATTTGAAAATCCGAGTTTAATGAGTCCCTAAGATGCACAACATTTAGGGTTTAAGGTTTAGTAAATCCCTAAGATGCACAATGTTGAGGGTTTAAGGTTTAGTGTGTCCTTAAGATGCACAGCATTGAGGGTTCATGGTCTAAGGTGTAAGAACAACTAAGAAGTGAACGTTGAACGTTGACGTCGACCCGAATCAGCAAAGCCCTCCGGGGCACGTAATTTATTGAGCCAAGACATCCAAAGAATCCAATGAAAATCCAGTCCTTTGTACCTAATGCTGCTACCGAGACGTTGTGTTGTTGGTAGAAATCTGCCTGTGAATGTGCTCCGCAAGCTTGGGCAGATTCTTCATCTGCTCCCGCACCGACGTCTCCATGCAGCGCTCCATCTCCCGCATCTTGGACTCGTCCTCGTCCACGGACCCGCCCGCCACCTCCACTCTGTCCCGGCACACCATCATACTCCTCTGCAACCGCTCCTGCACCACTCAACGCAACAACAACCCATGTGGAAGCAAGCAAGCAATCAGACAACACCTACGATCGATTGCTTCCTCAACCGTAGTGTGTCTAATTTCGTAAGAAACCTCAGACTGTCACTTGCCTGGAATCTATTGAGCTCGTTTTGCAAGATGGCGCCGGCTCGCTCAACGGGCATGCTGCACCGCTCGACGCACCTCGGGATGTCGTTCTTGTCTTTGCTGAAACATTCATAGCCGCACTTGTAGTACTCTTTCTGTAACAACCAGAGATGATCACCTTCAACAACAAACCCTAAAACCTGATTCGAGGCCATTCAACTTGAAGTTGAAGGTGCTTTCAAGAGCCTGGCAATAAGATGATACCTGAAGCGTTATGTTGACGTAATCTTGGACTCCGGAGAGATTCTCGTTCACAGCATTGTTGACCTCTTGCGAGAGTCTGTTGATTGCGTCTGCCATGTTTGTTTCCTCTGCGAATGTTGAAATCACCAGCGAATGTTTGCTAAAATCACAGCAGCTTCAAAAGAGCAAGATACTCCAATCAACAAGAGTTGTGGGTTGTAAGCCAGTGTTTGAAATAGACAAAATTGACGAATGATTGAAATGAGATCAATGCAGAGTGAGCGTTACCTGCTAGGGTTTAAGAGGGGTTTAAGAGGAGAGAGCGAGGGTTGCGATTGATGAGCTCAAACCCCAAAACCCTAAATGACTTTCTCATTGGAATCAAGACAGAGCCAGCTGAGAGTGGAAAAAGTTAAAAGATAAAAGTTGAAAGTTGAAAGTTGAAAGCATGGGTTTTAGTTAGGGTTTGACGTCTCAGATTCTGCAACTAACATCTTTCATTTAGAGGTCATTTCAATATCTGAACCTTATCATGCTCAAATACGACACCATACATGTAGAATACATGACCATTTTGACCTATGCACTAAAGGGTTAAAGAGTGGCTCTTAGAATGAAATGGCTTTGGCTTGGGAATGTGCTCTGCGTGTTTGTCAACGTCGTCGTCGTCACCGTCCCACTTAACCCCTGCATGCCTAAGGCATTTTCACACCAAAAGCACTTCAAAACTGCTTGTTTTAGTGCAATGAGTAAGGAGGAAAATAAAAAATGTTATTTCTACCACTAACCGTAGGATCTAAACTAAGAATTATTGAGTGACTTCCTAACAAAATTTCAAAAGGATTTGAAATCTTACAACGTTTGAAGTAGAGAAAACCGTTCATTTCTTCCATGCGTTAAGTGGATCATCAGACTTTGACTTCACTTGTTGTCAAATTTTTGCACTACACAAGGTCTAAATCCTTTACTACTGTGTTAAGCATGATGTTAGTTCCTTATGTACCAATTTTTAGAGGTAGAAAAGGGGTGTAGCATATTCAAAACAAATGTACAAGGAGTGGAGGTTCAAAAATTGCCAATTCCCATTTTAATTTTTTGTGAAATCAATATGTTTTAGATTGGTGATCCGAATGGTCCATAAGAAGGTTTACCCCACATATTGTTGTGGATAAAATAAAAAATAAAAAATATGAAGACCTCTAAGTTTTATGTGGAAAGGAAGACGTTTTCATGGTACCTTGCCCGACAATGTGTGACAACGTGTGAAAGTGTTTGACTTGGGTTAATATGCTAGTTTTAACTAAAGATAGGAACTTTTTTTGATAATATGAAGTTGAATAATATCATTTGCTAGTATTGGAATTCTCACATTCGATAGAGTGTCCTAGCAAAAGTTTTAGGAGGTGCCTGAAGTGCCCGTTCTCCCCATTTGAAATTCAAAACCCTATAACTTTTCAATAAATGTTGGATTTAGGAAAAAAAAATTGTTTCCTTACAAAGGTTTTAGTAACGCGCGTTTACAATAAAAATTTCAAAGACAAATGTTAGAAATTGAAGCCATAGGAACCTAACCAAACCTTCAAATTTCCATTTTATGATACTTGGTCCTTTAGGGGTTAACCCCTAAAAGATAATTTGTACTTGTGGGGTACAAATTGATTTTGGGCATGTTCCTAAAATTCTAATTTTAAAGATAATCTTTTGAAAATTTTAGTGAAAATAGGAATACAAGTCATCTTTGCGGATTTTTTTTGGGGGGGACTATTAAAGAAAAAAATTTGGTGCTTGAGACATGAAAAGCCCAAGTTTGTAATAGTTGAGGAGGGTACTATAGAGATGAATAGTAGCAATGAAGGACTAACCATTGGGCGGGTAGCAATGAAGGGTAGTTCTTAGCAATCCTCATTGTTTTTACTTAAGAATGCATTAGAATGAAGAATGTTACTATTTTTCAAAAAAAAAAATCTATAACTAGAATAAGGCATAATTATTATATCCACCATTCAAATTTTAGATCCAACTTATATTTCTCTATTCAAAAATGAAATTGTTTTGCTATGTAAATAGCTGCTTTCTATACCCTAGATATAGCAATTCCATTTCTCTTGTTCTAAACATCTCTATTACTTGTGATTTTTAGTGTGTAATGACCTATCACAAGGTAGAACGTAGATCCATAAAAATTATGCAATGTTCATAAAGAAAATATGCCACTATCTTGAGTCAAAGCACGCTAATTTCTGTCCGCACACGAAAGTAAAAAACCATATTGCGCTCTTCAAATGCATGTATTTTACAATCCGTGTGGTCAATGTTTCCAAAATGTCGTAGTATCTCCTTTTAGCAGCGAAGTAGAAGATTCTACAATTGAAAATAGTAAAAAGTTGGTATAGAAAGGCAATTTTGGGGCGATTTTGGGGAGGCATAGTCTCGGTCCTTCAGGGGTTAAAAGCAAAATATGACAAGAAATGGTGTAAGAGCACATTGGAATAAAATGGGTACATCAAGTCACCGAAGCCCTAAAAGCGTCACCTGCGTCCAATTCCATCACTCTGCAGTTGTTGCATCGTTAGGGTTGAAGGCTTTGCGAGGGTTTAAGCCTTCACTAGGGTTTAAGCATCCTCCTCGGTCTCCTTCGCCATAGCCACTCCTCACGCTCTCGTCTTCCATCTCCACCAGGCGCAGCGGGGACACCACCGCCGGGAGGGCCGCCATGGGGAAGAAGTCCAAGAGCAAGACGTCGCGCAAGGGCAAGCGCGAATGGCGCAAGAACATCGGCACGGCGGACGTGGACGCGCTGGTGGAGCAGCAGGCGATCGTCGACCGTAGCGGCGGGCCGCTGGAGGCTGTCCCGAGCGAGGACCTCTTCTTCGTCGACACCTCCAAGGACGCTGCGCAGGCCGCCCGCAAGGTCGACAAGCACCGCGCCAAGGTCCTGCACGCCGACAGCATTCTGGCGCGCAACGCGCTCATCCCGGTGCTCAAGCAGCCCGCGCGCAGCAGCAAGAAGCGCAAGGATAGAGACCACGCCGTGCCGCTAGGAGCCGTGAGGGCCAAGGAGGCTGCCTTGTCCAAGACCGCGGAGACGAAGCCGAAGAGCCTAGGGTTTTTCGATGCGTGGGAGGAGACCGGGAAGGCGAAGAAGGTCGTGAAGCGGGAGACGACGGTGATCGCGCCGGCTGTGGAGGTCGACATGCCCGGGTGCTCGTATAATCCGTCCTTCGAGGATCACCAGGAGGCGCTCGGAGCCGCGGTCGCGGACGAGATGAAGAAGGTGATCAACCGGGATCTCCAGCCCGAGCCGGTGCAGCTGCACGTCGCGGGCGACGCGCTCACGGAAGAGGACATGCTCTTCTTAGACGTAGACAAGGAGGAGGAGGAGGACGAAGAGTCGGAAGCGGAAGAAGCGGGAGAGCCGGAGTCCAAGAGCAGGAAGTTCAAGAAGCTCACACGCGCGGATCTCAACAGGAAGGCGCGGCGGAGGCAGGTGCTCAAGGCGGAAGCCGAGAGGATGAAGAAGCAGAAGATGAAGACCGAGATTCAGCAGCTTCCGGCGATTGCTGAGGGGATTAAGGATGAGGACGAGGAGAAGGAGAGGCGGAGGATCCGCAGGATCGTTTCCCGGGAAGAGAAGCGAGCTGAAGGGCCGCCGAAGCTGGGGCGCCACAAGTTCAAGCCCGAGCCGAAGCAGGTGCTGTTGAGCTCCGAGGTGACAGGATCGTTGCGGAAACTCAAGGCGTACCCCGTCCTCATCCGCGACAGATTCCGGAGCTTGCAGCGGAGAGGGATTGTGGAGACGCGCGTGCCTGTGAAGCGGAAGGAGAAGAAGAAGTGGGTGGAGATTAAGCAGGGCACCAGAGGCGACCGGGAAAGGGAGATGCATGCTGCTATGTTGGCTGAGAAGGAGGCTCGCAAACAGGGCCTTGCTGTGCTCCCACTTTGATGTGCTTCCTCTTAGAAACATCTTCCTGAAAAACATGAATTCATCGTCTTCGGTCTGCCTTACGGATTGTGAAGCATGGAGAAGAAGTGGTTGAGAGTAATCAGGAGACTCTCAAGCAGGGCCTTGCAGTGCTTCCTCTTTTAGGATCAGGGACATTCCTTTATTGCGAGTCCAAAAGCATCATCCGACGTTTTCAGATTGCGGTATGGACGGTGAAGCATGGTGGAGATGCATGCTGCTCTGTTGGCTGAGGGGGAGGCTATTCTTCAGGGCGTTGCAGTGCTTCCTCTCTATTGTGATTGAGGATCAGGAACTTGGCTCAGGTGAGAATACTCCTGGTTTCAAAAGCGTATCCAAAGTTTTCAGTCTGCGTTATTTATGGTGAAGCATGTTGCGAATACTGCTCGTGGACTAGTTTTTGGATTTACTCTCTCTTCCATGGCAAGAGCTGGGTCCGAGATTTGTGCCACTCTATCATGTGGCAAAGGCTGCAAGTTGGTTCTTATTCAACCTCTTGTGGCTGTCTCAGATATTGTAACTTTATATGTTCGAAATGGAAATGAAATGCATACTGCAGACGAGGATCCGATTTCATTCTGGACCTCATTCCAACGCATTTGTTTGAGGATATGAAACGCATTCTGGTCCTATCTGTGTGGTATTTGCTAATCTCTGACAATAGTCATGGATGTTTGGAAGGACAGGAATAGACTTAAGACTTGTAGGGTTGCATAGCACTTAAGGTTTAAGGCATTTTTGGATGTTAATTTCTCATACCCCACTAATACCCTGTGATTGTCCTTCTCATCTGAATGTTCGAGTAATTTTTGTATGCCCTAGTTAAGTGTTTCTGCATTACGAATGTTAATGACAATACTCAGTGTTTTAGGAAGAAGACAGAAGAGGTTTACTCCACATAAAGCTGCACACGTGCAAAATTTACGTACTGCTGCCGATGGGAATTGCAGCATATCAATAAATAAAAAAATGCTAATCTGTAGGTTAACAATCTACCAGTGCAAACGCGAGGAGCCTCCTGAAATTATGAATCCACGGTCAACTTGTCAATAGCGGTGAAGAGCTGATAAAAGGCCTTGAAATGCCGGTAAGAAATGTCCACATCCTCAGTTCCGCACATTTCCCGAATGCTGCAAAGCAATAAACACAAATCCACTTCAAAAAATGCTAGAACCTGAATTTTGGGAAAAGAAATACTAAGCAAATCATCACATGGAAGAATCACAAAACACAACAAAATTCTTGAGATGAGTGGACGCAATTCACTGAGACTTCAAAGTTCTTAGACTTTACCTGTGCATAGATAATTGAGGCATGCCACAGTCAACTGTCCGAATACCAATGCCAGATGCAAGAATTGGGCCGATTGTAGACCCACAACCCATATCATTACGCACCACAAAGTTCTGCACAAAGAACAAGCAATATGATTTCATTCCCAAGTCAGACGTTGTCAATGAAAATGAAGCAAGAGGCTGTAAAACGGAAGAAAAGGAATTAAATCATTGTTTATGATTCTTGTCGTCCCAGCAATGGTTCTAGAATGTGATGCTTAACGTATTCCTTTGGACTTGGGCAACAAAGGATGGTACCTGAGTTGGGACACCAGCAACTTTGGCCACTTCTTTAAAGAGGAAAGCCGTGACTGTATTCGTGGCGTAGCGTTGGTTGGCATTATGCTTGATAACCAGGCCTTCGTGGAGCTTCGGTTGATGGTTCTCTTCATGTCTGTCGGCGTAGTTTGGGTGCAGAGCATGCGCCATATCCGCTGACACTGTCCATATCACCACATCTTATGAGTTTCACCATTTCTTATGGCATTAAAGGATGACAGACTATGCCAAATCTGCTACTCAGAAACAACAAAGGATTATCTGAAGCGACATGGTATGTGAAAGAAATTACCAAGAAATGACTTCCGGATTGTGCGCTCTTCAATGCCCTCGGAAGGAGTGTGCCTGGTAAGCCACCTTGTGATTCGGCTCATGGCTTGAAACATCACAGGTGATCCCGCCCCTTGAGCCGAATCTGACCCAACCTGTGCACAAATTCAGAGAAACTAAATAAATAATAAAACAATAAAATAAAATAAAATAAAGCCTCAAGGAAGTAGCTAGCCGGAAGAGAATCTCAAACATGGCTGATGTGGTTAAATAAGAAGCACAATTGCAACGATGACAGAGTGAAGGTTACCTCCTCATTGTCGAACAAGGCAAGGGCTCGAATGCAACTCTCATCAGCCAAAGATGGGGCATCCGGGCAAGTGTCCAGAATCGCTCGCAGTGCGCAGTACGACGACGCCAGATTGTCGAGCCGGCCTGAGAAGATGAACTCCTTCCGCGCTCCGCCGACGCAACTCGGTTGGGTGTCGCACACGTTCAGCTCGAAGTCCACAATCTCCTCCACTTTGCACTTCAGCTGCTCTGCAAGAACCTGCACAAATCATGGTGCTCAATTTTCTAGTAGAATGATGGCTGAATCTGTAAACCATCAGTAGCACTCCACCTAAGATGCCCCCTCTTTTGACTGATTAAACTCCTCTCTCCTCACTCTAAACATTAGTTAGATCAATAGAAGAAGGGATCGGTGGTGTTCTCCTCCAATTAAGTCAAATAGACGAGCTTGGTGGTCTCTAAATTCAAGGCAAAGTAGATGCAGCCATCGTTGAGAGTGAAGAAAGAGTTTAGACCAACCAGCCACCTTTCTCTCCTTCAAGCTGATTGAGAGCTATTGAGAGCGGAAAAAAAGGGGGCATCCTATTCGAACTTGAGATGACTTCAAATATCTTCTAATATGAAAACAATAAAAGAACTGACCTCCAAAAGTAACGGATGGTGCGGTTTCTTCGAGGAGTTGGTTGCTCCATTCTCACCACCACCTTCAGGCTCCGCCGTGCCAAGCAGCTCTGTCTTGATTTGAGTAGCTAATACTGGAGCCAGGTGCGTCTCCAGGTTGGGTTTAAAACCATCAGTGTTGACAGTCCTGAAATGTTTATGATATCAATACCAGTGAGGAATTTGCAAAGAACGCTAGAGCCAGGCTCATCAAATGACGATACATACCTGTCAAGGTGAATAGCCAAAGTAGGAATGCGCATTATCGGACGCTCCACCTTCACGAGTTCTTGCACCACAGCTCCGTTCTCCTTCCTCAAAAGCACACGCCCCGCAACGCTCAAGTCACGGTCGAACCAAGTGTGCCACAACCCGCCCCCATAGGTTTGCACCCCCACGTTCAGAAACCCCGCCTTGGATGCCGCTGACACAGGCTTCAGCTTGGGGCAGGGGCTGTCCGTGTGTGCTGCCACCACATGAAACCCATTCCCAACTTCATACCTGTCAAACAAAAAGGCCTCACAGTCACAAACAGGCGGTTCGGATTCATGACCTCATTTTCTACCTTCTCAACGATGGCTAAAAATACTTCTAACTTGAGTCTAGAGACCACCAAGCGCTTCTATGGACTGAAGGATTCTAGTTAAGAGACTACTAAGCTCTTCCATTGCTCTGATAGCTATTAAGAGGAGAAGAGTAGTAGTATAAATAAATAAAAAGAAGGGCTCAGAACTCAAATCAGGAATCAAACTACTCGACATGTTTTCAGGTCATGGACACCAACTTACTTTTCTCCAATGGCAAATGCAAAGATGGAGGACATGTTCCTGGTGAAGAAGTAGCGGCCGCCGGGTTGCACTGCCCATTCCTGTTCCTCATTCAATTGCTGGAACCCTGCTTTCAAGAGCTGCCTCTTTGCCTCAGCTGAAAAAACAAAAATGTAACAATCCAGTGTCAGAATTGCCACATTCTCAAAGCAGATGAAGGTAAGAAACGGTCATTATGTGTGCTCAGCTTCACCTGTGGCATGAAAAGGCGTCCATGATTCGTTCAGAAAGTTAAGCATGTCACTGACAATTGTGACATCGCTACCGCCAACTTCCTGGAAACAAAATTCGCGACTCCATCAGGTCACAAAATCCGTCTCAATTTGGAAGACTTCGTCATTCTTAAACCAGAAGTCTTTTACTCAAACCCTATCCCAAAACATTAGGGTTTCACGCTTCGAGAAAATCGGACAAAATCCGGTCCAAGTAAGAATGAAAGCTTTAAATCCAATAGAAAACGCTCACTCCTCCGACTTCAACATCCACTCGCCGCTTCAGAGAAAAAACTCTTCAACTAAACCCTATTCCAAGAAATTAGGGCTTGAATCAAGCCAGACAAGAATCACAGATGCTCATTGATGTTTGAGGAGAGGAAGTACGATTTCCTCCTTCAGAAGAAACTTGCAAAACCTCTACAAAATGTAGAAATATTGAATAGAACCCAGAATTTCGAGTACCTTCTTGGCTGCGACGCCTTGCGCGCTGGTGGTCGCGCTGCACACCACGCTCGAATTCTTCCTCGAATTCCTGTGCTGCTGCCACTGATGCAGATCCCTCGAGAACAAACGATTCCCGCAAGCAGCGCGCATGCTCAAGAGAATCCGGCGCGAGCCACCCAACTTTCGGTGATCGCTCTTCCAGCACAGATGCTCCAGTTCGTGTCGCCCGGTCGACGACAGAAACCCGCCGAGTTCCACCGTAAACGCCAGCCTGCTCCTGCACGCCATCATGTTCATGATTCTAGGACAATTCGCGCTCGCAAGCAGAAGCGAATACGTCACTCACACAATCTTCACAGCTCCTCCATCACCAACCAACAGAATGGCACCAGATTCCTTGCCACCCAAATGTGCAATCTGCCCCCTTAAACTCAAAGTTTAAAGCTAAAAGCCGCCTCAAGGCTAAAATGTCAAAGTTATCTTAACGTTGCGTGTGAATTTCGGAAGAAAGTTGTGATGAATTTCGCATCTGAGGTGAAGAGGTTGTGGATTTGCGTGATTTTTGCTCTTGAAGTGTATGATTTTACTGCAAAACGGAACAGAATGTGTGCGAAAGGGGGACAATCACGTTCAAACTAAAATAGTTTCTCCATCGCTGGAGATCCTTTACAAGAAAATCAACAACCATCCAGGTTTGTGAGCCTGGCCTCAATCCAACACCTATTATTAATATGTCACCTTCCACTTTCACTACTAAAAAAGTTCGAGTCACATGATACAAGAGATCTTGCACCGCTGCACGTTATCTTGAACTTGTGTCTGAAGAAGCTGTTTACATTACCATACCACCATCGATGTTGAAGGTCTGCAATCAACACGCCCCACCGCGGCATTAATCTTTAGATAATACAAGCAGTGACTTGCAAGAGTAGACTGTCGATTGATACATAGCAATTGATACTAAACATTGTGAGGTACCTCTAGGGTTTAGGGTTTCAGTAGGTCATTCAACAAACCTGGCCAGTAATGTACCCTGCTGCAGGGTCTGTTGCTAGAAACTTCACCAAACCGGCGACGTCCTCAGGCTGACCATATCTTCCTGAACAAAACCAAAACCAAAAAAAAGGTCAGGTACCGAGCCCCTAAAACCTAAACCCTAGATAAATTCTTTTATGGACAAAATATCGATTTGTTGAAGACACTCACCTAATGGGATGTTCTTGAGGATTGCTGTCTCAATCTCTTTGCTTAGCTTCGATGTCATGTCTGACGCAATGAAACCAGGAGCCACGGCATTCACCTGCAAACAAGAAAGGCATTGCGCTGATTTCGGTACATTGTACAGTTGAGAGAAGATTATCAACCAATAGAGGTTTTCAAGAGGTTCTTTACCTGGATGTTGCGGCCAGCGTACTCACGAGCAACGGATTTCGTGAACCCAATAACTCCTGCCTTAGCTGCGGCGTAGTTAGCTTGTCCCACATTTCCAGTCACACCAACTACTGATGAGATGTTGATAATCCTTCCCTGCACGAGAGAGATTACAGCCCTCAGGAGAAAATACTCACAAGAACAATACTCTCCTCATCAACAAACAACAATGACTTGAGAATCGGTACACACAGATGGAAAAATTACCTTTCTCTTCTTCATCATGATCTTGGTCGCAGCCTGGACACACATGGTAACGAGTTAGCCTGGATGAGGACACGGATCACATCAAATTCAGTGATAATTAGGATAAGCTGATTTCAGACCTGGGTGCAAAGGAAAACGCCAGTGAGGTTGAGGTCAAGGACGTCCTGCCACTGTTCCTTCTTCATCCTCATCAACAAAGTATCCTTGGTGATCCCTGTAAACCACCCCACCAGTGTTACAACATCAAGTGTAAGAACTGTGGAAACTCCTTCGAAAATTATTGGACATAGGGCTATACCAGCGTTGTTGACCAGGATGTCAACTGTGCCCCACTTGTCCATGGCCTGCCACAACACACTAGCTTCTGATGAGTGCGAGGCGTTGGCGAAATCGATGAAAAGAGGTTGGAGAAAAAGGGTGGAAACACTCACGGCCTTGAAGAGTGCAGTCACGTCTTCCTCCTTCGACATGTCTCCGCCGAAGACGAGGGCAGACCCGCCCATCCCCTCAATCTGAAAAATTCAGAGACCAGCACATTGGAGCTCACATTAGGGCTCAACAAAGAAGAAGTGAGGAACTCACAGCTTCACATCAGGACTTCAAAACTCGAAAGAAGAAGTTTAGCAGCATTCTGAGGTCGATTGAAAGATTCACAGCTTCAGAAACTCCGAGCGGAGCAAACATACCTGTTGGGCAACTTCTTCGGCTTCCTTGGCTGATCGAGCATAGTTCACCAACACCTGCATCACCACGAATCCAAATCACGTAAGAAAAACAAGAGAGAATGAGGGAGAATTCTCATCAAGATTCAGCCCCAGTGACGGAGAAATCTAGGCTAAAGCGCTACCTTGCCGCCGGCGGCACCGAGGGCGAGCGCGATGGACTTTCCGATGCCCCGCGACGCGCCCGTGACGATGGAAACGGGCGCCTCCACGAGCTTGGGCGACTCCGCCGCAGCCACGGCGGCGTCAGTGGCCATGGCCTGGGACCTCGTCGGCGCTACTGTCCGCTTCAAGTGCAGGCGCGCTTGCGGGAACTTCACGGACGCCAACATGTGCAGCTGCTGGTGCGGCTGCATTGCGGCGCAACATCCCTGCTGCAGCCGCTGCACCGTTCCGCATGCCGCATTCATGCCCGTCGCTGCCCATGCTGATGCCGCCGCCATCTCGACCCAAAAACCCAAAACCCAACCTGCAACAAACCCCTCAAAAATGCGTCAAATACTCAACTCTTCTCTGAAAAGCGTTCTCTCTGCTGCATTCATTCCAAACCCAATCTGAAGAAGAAGCGATACGCACAATGTAAAATGTGTGCACTAATGTCAGACACACCTGAGCTTCAATGAGGAAGTGGAGTTGAAGGATTCGAGAGAGTGATCACACGTGAGTGAGGCGGAGGTGTGACCGAGGACGACTTAGTTCTTCACGTGGATGAATGACGCCTCTGTCAACTGTAAGTTATCAGTTGTTGTTTGCTTCTTTTTTTTTCCGCAGGATGAGAACATTTCGAAGGAGAGCATATTCAGTGGATTCCAACTTTGAGTTTGAGTTTAGAAGTGAGAGTTGTTGTGGGGGTTTCTAGTTCGATCTGCTGTGTTTAGGTCTCAGATGATGTGCTTCAATCATCTAACTATCAAACATCAACGAGTAACCGAGTCGTGCAAGTAAGGATGATTTACCAAAATCATATGATTCCTATCACAGATATAAACGCAGAATCTATCCAGGAAGAACGACAATGTGGAGATCCTTCGCTCCTGTCTATCAAAACATCAACGAGCTCAGACAAGAACGGATAATTTACGATACAAATCCTGCGCCATCAGAGCTCACACTCGTGCAAAACGCAACACGACCCGAACGGCACCTCCACCTTCTCCCACGCCTTCCGCTCCAAGTTCGCCATCACGAACCGCTCCGCGAGCCCCTCCTCGCGCAACCACGTGTACACCAGCACAAACTCGCCGCAAAAACTTGTGCGAATCTCCGCATCATTGCCCACATCCACAGGAAAGACTCCTGGGTTGTTGTCCTCATAAGCGATCCATCTGTAGAATTCATCTGGCATCTGCATCACGGCCTCCCACTTGGCCTGCTCGTGATCCGCCAGCGCCCACGCCGTGATCGCGCGCTTCTGCAACGCCACAGTGATGACGAACAAGCGGCCGCCCCACGCGCCGATGCTGCGCAAGTAATCGTCGCAGTCACCAGGAGGTGCTTCCATGAACATATTCCACGCGCCGGTCGCAAGATCGTAGCTCACGATCCCGTCGAGTTCCGTGCGCAAGTAGAGGAACCCGTTTGCTTCCGCACATGAGTACTCGTGCCCGGGCGCCATCTCAGGGTGGTGCTGCGTCTTGATCGTCCAGGACTTCTCTCCGGAGTCGTAGATTTGCGTGGGGGTGAAGCCTCCCGCATACACGACGAGGAACGAGGAGGAGGAGGAGTCCGCTTGGAGCGCGACGAAGGGCTCGCCGGCGGGGACGTTCATCCGCGGGAGCTTGTGGAGCACTCGGCTATGGAGGTTGAGGACCTGGTTATTGACGGCGAAGAAACCGCTATCGAATGTGTGCGAGTAGAGGAATCCGTCGACGTTGAGGTTGTGCTTCGGTGCGCGCGATGCGAGCCATTGCGACCCGTTGAAGGTGAGGAGGCGGGTGAACGTGGTGGCGATGTGCTGCGCGGAGATGAGGAAGTAGGGTTTGCGGAGCGGGGACACGAAGGTGCGCTCCAGGAAGGTGGGGTCGGAGGCGGCGCGGTGCCAGTCCTTGCACACGACGCGAAGGCGGAAGAAGTCGCCGAGCGGGAGCTTCGTAAAGATGCGCTTCAGGTCGATGTGGTTCTGGAGCGAGCTCCACAGCCTGGAATCCATCACCATCACCTCGTCACCATCGCCTGCCATCGCCATCTCGAAACAAAGAAAACCTCACCTCCTGCTCACAATCAATCTTCTCCTCCTCCTCATAATCAATCTCGATTTCATAGCTGCATGTGCAATACGTAGAAAGCGCAACGATGCCGAGAGCAAGGAATGCGTGGGACGGTGACGACGACGACGACGACGACAAACCCTCAAGTCCTAAGAGACTCGTTCAACGCATGGGACAAGTGGCACCAACGTTGCCGATTTAATAATCATCCACAAGTTGCGATGGTGTAGTGCAATGAACGCACAGGAGAATACACATTGAGGAGATTGACGCAGACAAAAGGAGGTGACAAGAACAGTCAACAAGAACTTATATTCATTGGATCAATAATTGCATAAGTACACCAAGATGCAGATGAGGTTTGCAATCTAGTTTGAAGCCTAGTTCCAATTCTGCCAATAGACGGAATGCAGGATGGAATCCTCTTCTGTAAATCCACAGTGGATTAATTGTACAAGTTTGGTCGCCAGATTTGGAAGGTGATCATCGCGTGAGCTTTACAGCTTCGCGTGTATGCGCTCCGCCTCAGTTTGAACATGAGACCGGTTGATGTCCGACACCTTCGTGCAGCCAGCCAACGACATGGCCAGTTCAAACTCGTCACGCAACATCTGCAGCACCTTCTCGACGCCCTGCTGTCCGTCGCAGGCGAGTCCGAACACGACCGGCCTTCCAACCTGCGAATATCGAACTAGAAAGGTGAGCAACTATTGCGAGAGAGGGCGAAAGGGACGATATGGGTTTGAGGTTAGACGCTTACGAAGACGCCGGACGCGCCGAGAGCGAGCGCCTTGAGCACGTCGGTTCCGCGGCGGACGCCTCCGTCCAGAAAGACGGGCAGCCTGCCGCCGGCGGCTTGCACGACCTCCTCAAGGGCGGAGATGGTGGCCGAGACGTAGTCGAGCTGCCGCGCGCCATGGTTCGAGACGATGATGCCTGCCGCGCCACTCTGGATCGCAAGCTTGGCTGCAAATTGCGCGAACACAGTTAAGTTTTTGTTGGGAGCAAGCATTGCGTTCTTAATTGTAGGGGTCCGAGTGCTTACTGTCTTCAGCGGTGATGACTCCCTTGACGAGGATTGGGAGCTTGGTGATGGTCTGCAACCATTTCACGTCCTGGAAACAAACAAGATAACAATGTGAGAAGATATTTTCATGCACAAGAAGAAAACAGGACCTCGGAGAATTTACATACCTTCCAGCTCAGGGACCTGTCGATCTGCCCGGCGACGTAGGACGCCAATCCAGAGTCCTGAGTCTGCATCCACAAGATACATCGATGTGAAAAAAGAGGCCAAACAATTCACGAGAAGAATTCAGGCAGAAGTAAGACAAATCGGTTCTTGTAAGATATGCTACCTTGTCCATCTGTCCGAGGTCCAGACCCTCGAAGTTGGCCAAAGTCAAGTGCTTCGGCAACGCGAACCTGCAAGACGAGAGAGCAGAGCCATGAGCACGGAAATTTCCAGACCAAGAACGAACAATTCAAGATGAAATCATCTCACACAATTTGGGACATGGTACCTGTTCTTGATGTCCGACTCACGGCGTCCGAGGCGAGGAGTGTCGACGGTGAGGGCGATGGCCTTGAACCCGGCCTTCTCCGCGCGACGCACCAGCTGCGCGACGACATTCCTATCCTTGTAGACGTAGAGCTGGAAGAAGCGGATGCCGGGACCGACGGATGCGACCTCCTCCACGCTGCTAGTAGCCCAAGACGACAACGTCTGAACACAGACACTCAAAGGTCAGAAACCACAACCAGATGCCCACCATGAAGATCACTGAAGAGCATTTCGGGTGCTCACCATGATCGTGTCGTGCTTGGACACGGCCCTGGCGGTGGCCAATTCACCCTCGGGGTGCGCCATCCGCTGCATCGCCGTAGGCGCGACCATGATGGGCATGGAGATGTTGAAGCCCAGCACATTCGTGGACAGGTCAACCTTGGTCACGTCGATGAGAATGCGAGGACGGAACCTGCACAAAGCAAAAATCACATAAACCCCCCAACTCAAAGAAGCAGACTCAATCGACATCCTCACAACATTCCCACTACCTGATGCGCTCAAAGGCACTGCGATTCTCCTTGAGCGTCCACTGATCCTCGGCACCAGACGCATAGTAGTCGTAAATCATCTTCGGCAGCTTCTGGCGCGCGAGCTCCTCATACTCGGTCACGTTCACAACCTCGGTCGACATGGTGGAAGAGTCGAGAAAAAAAACAAGCCGCGGTTGCGCACACCTCCTCGTATCAGTGACACTACAAGCACACCCTCATAGCCCCACGCAATTCTGCACCACAAGAGCACGCTCAGAATCCCAGTCCTCAACCCCACTCATTATCATACCCTCAACGACCGTCACCCCCAGAAAACCCGCTCCCCTTCGGCGCATGGCCCCACCCCGAATACCAAACAATCTCCCCACATTCTCCACACACTATCAACACAAGGGGGAAAAAAAAACGCTACCATCACCCAAATTCCAAGCAATCCTCACACGAAACTGACCAATTGCGATAAATGTGACACAACCCAGATGAGACGGAGGTACCCGCGAAGCAAGTAAGAGGACAATCCCGAGCTGCTGCTGCTGCTGCTGGTGATGGACGAGAGGAACAATTATGAGAGGAGAGGGGGATGAGGTTTGTGAGGTGTGATGGGATTGTGTGGGTGCAGCGTCTTATCCGGGAAAAGGGAATGCACACAAATGGATGGCCCCTTTCGCCCCTCACCTCAATCCCCTTATTTTCTCCTTTTCCAGCCCCGCAATGGTGGTGAGGGAGCAGCGCGCGCGCTCGCGGCGGACGTCGGATGGCGACGCCACCAGTCCGCGTCGTCGATGCGGTTCTGTGATGCGAATTTCGGCTTATTTATCATGATCGTATTTATCGTAGACGTGGGTAAACCTGCGACTGTATCCCACTGAAATCTACACTTTAACAGTTTATCATCTACGTAATTGGTACATGTGGTAACCGAAACGCGACGAGTACTTTTCGAATTTCGGCCTGTTTATCTTACTGACTGGAAGCCGGACAAAATGAAACTCTACGAATGGAGTAGAATGAGCAGATTATCATGTACGTCACTGCTACACTTGGCCTTCATTGGTCTGACGTGGGTCGTTCTGAAATCTATATATTTGCAGTTCACAATCTAGGCCAGTGGTACATGTGGTGACGCAAACCCGAGGTCTCTAAAACCGCTTCCTGGCGTGGTCTCTTTGGATGGAATGTATGGCTTTGCTTCGTCATGGTCACCCTCTATTGTGTGGTCCTCATAGTAATGGAGGAGTGGATTCCATGTCATAACCCTTAAAGGACTAAGGAATTTTAGAGGAAATCTCCACTGCATTAGTTAAAAACTGCAGTGATGGTTTTTTTTGAGAATGTATCTGTAGGCACTACTTCTGAATTTATATGAGACTTTTGTGAATTTTGACTGTGCGGATGGTAAGATGATTGCGGTCAAGTTCTGTCCCTGTAACTTGTCCTTTTGGGGATAAAAAGCGTGCATGGCTTTAGGACCTCCCCCCCACCCATGTTATGGTTCTGGATCCATGATGCATCTAGTGTGAGGAGGATCCTTCTGAATAAGACAGAAGTTTGTTGTTTTACTTGGGGGTGCCTTTTTGCTCTTGCCCGAGTATTTCCTCTGAAATATATTACTTTTAGGTCTTTGATGAGGCAAGCAAAGGAGAGAAACCCTATTCTTTTCCTTTTTTGAGGTGTTCATGAGGCTAAGGTAGAATTTCTTTTTGTGCAACTTCTTTGTAAGCTGGCTTATCCAGGGTGGATGGGCATGGTACATGGAATATGGTGGCTCATGTGAAAAAAATCAGTTATTTCACTGGTTGAAAAGTCATGCCACCATAGTTTACATTGATGTACTAAATTGATGATCACTACATAGCACACTAATGAACCCGCACACATCTTTATAGATTGTATAAATGTCTTGTTTTTAATAACACACAAAATAACAAACCCTACCCTCCACAATAGCCACCTCGACTAAGCCATACTAACATCTATGGTTCAAATGCTACAAAATTGTACACAAATTACATCTCTTCATAGAGTTAGAGCACATGTCAATATGAAGGAAATGAACAAGCCCATAAATTAGCAAAGTAAGGAAGAAGAAGAAGGAGAACTCCACTCTTCGAAGAAGACAAGTGGGAATGAAGTGTCTGTTTGTTCCACAACGAACGAAATGATGGCTCTCCATGTAATTTTCCAAATTATCACCATACCATACACTATTGAACCCGCACACATCTTTATAGATTGTATAAATGTCTTGTTTTTAATAACACACAAAATAACAAACCCTACCCTCCACAATAGCCACCTCGACTAAGCCATACTAACATCTATGGTTCAAATGCTACAAAATTGTACACAAATTACATCTCTTCATAGAGTTAGAGCACATGTCAATATGAAGGAAATGAACAAGCCCATAAATTAGCAAAGTAAGGAAGAAGAAGAAGGAGAACTCCACTCTTCGAAGAAGACAAGTGGGAATGAAGTGTCTGTTTGTTCCACAACGAACGAAATGATGGCTCTCCATGTAATTTTCCAAATTATCACCATACCATACACTATTGAACCCGCACACATCTTTATAGATTGTATAAATGTCTTGTTTTTAATAACACACAAAATAACAAACCCTACCCTCCACAATAGCCACCTCGACTAAGCCATACTAACATCTATGGTTCAAATGCTACAAAATTGTACACAAATTACATCTCTTCATAGAGTTAGAGCACATGTCAATATGAAGGAAATGAACAAGCCCATAAATTAGCAAAGTAAGGAAGAAGAAGAAGGAGAACTCCACTCTTCGAAGAAGACAAGTGGGAATGAAGTGTCTGTTTGTTCCACAACGAACGAAATGATGGCTCTCCATGTAATTTTCCAAATTATCACCATACCATACACTATTGAACCCGCACACATCTTTATAGATTGTATAAATGTCTTGTTTTTAATAACACACAAAATAACAAACCCTACCCTCCACAATAGCCACCTCGACTAAGCCATACTAACATCTATGGTTCAAATGCTACAAAATTGTACACAAATTACATCTCTTCATAGAGTTAGAGCACATGTCAATATGAAGGAAATGAACAAGCCCATAAATTAGCAAAGTAAGGAAGAAGAAGAAGGAGAACTCCACTCTTCGAAGAAGACAAGTGGGAATGAAGTGTCTGTTTGTTCCACAACGAACGAAATGATGGCTCTCCATGTAATTTTCCAAATTATCACCATACCATACACTATTGAACCCGCACACATCTTTATAGATTGTATAAATGTCTTGTTTTTAATAACACACAAAATAACAAACCCTACCCTCCACAATAGCCACCTCGACTAAGCCATACTAACATCTATGGTTCAAATGCTACAAAATTGTACACAAATTACATCTCTTCATAGAGTTAGAGCACATGTCAATATGAAGGAAATGAACAAGCCCATAAATTAGCAAAGTAAGGAAGAAGAAGAAGGAGAACTCCACTCTTCGAAGAAGACAAGTGGGAATGAAGTGTCTGTTTGTTCCACAACGAACGAAATGATGGCTCTCCATGTAATTTTCCAAATTATCACCATACCATACACTATTGAACCCGCACACATCTTTATAGATTGTATAAATGTCTTGTTTTTAATAACACACAAAATAACAAACCCTACCCTCCACAATAGCCACCTCGACTAAGCCATACTAACATCTATGGTTCAAATGCTACAAAATTGTACACAAATTACATCTCTTCATAGAGTTAGAGCACATGTCAATATGAAGGAAATGAACAAGCCCATAAATTAGCAAAGTAAGGAAGAAGAAGAAGGAGAACTCCACTCTTCGAAGAAGACAAGTGGGAATGAAGTGTCTGTTTGTTCCACAACGAACGAAATGATGGCTCTCCATGTAATTTTCCAAATTATCACCATACCATACACTATTGAACCCGCACACATCTTTATAGATTGTATAAATGTCTTGTTTTTAATAACACACAAAATAACAAACCCTACCCTCCACAATAGCCACCTCGACTAAGCCATACTAACATCTATGGTTCAAATGCTACAAAATTGTACACAAATTACATCTCTTCATAGAGTTAGAGCACATGTCAATATGAAGGAAATGAACAAGCCCATAAATTAGCAAAGTAAGGAAGAAGAAGAAGGAGAACTCCACTCTCCGAAGAAGACAAGTGGGAATGAAGTGTCTGTTTGTTCCACAACGAACGAAATGATGGCTCTCCATGTAATTTTCCAAATTATCACCATACCATACACTATTGAACCCGCACACATCTCTACAGACTGTATAAACGTCCACTATCTATTAAACACACAAATAACACACCCTATCCTCCGCAATAGCCACCCCAACCAAGCCATACCAACATCTATGGTTCAAATGCTTCAAAATTGAACACAAGTTACAACCCTCCATAAAGTTGGAACTCCTATCAATATAGAAGGAAATGAACAAGCAGATAAATTAGCTAAGGAAGGGCTAGGTAAATCCCATAGAGACGCCAAACACCCGTATGAACATGCCCACACTATCCCATATTACTTCCAAAGAGAAAGTTGGTCCTCTATGGAAGGCACCCTAGACAAAGGCCCCATCAAATTCCTGGATAAAAATCTTAAAACACAAAATCTAATAAACAACCTCAATCTATTCTATGAAAGTTTTCTTGGCATAGACAAATGGACCGGTAACAACAATATTGATAACAAACTCTCTACAAACTTCTAGAAAAATCCCACAACTACAAACTCACAAAAAACATGCCTTATCAAATTTTGTATTGATCAACATATGGGAAATGCCCACAAACAACTCTTCTTTGAAATAGAACAATTTCCATCCATAACATGCCCAATATGCACCTCCACAGACCCGGATACATGGCTACATGTACTTTTTAAATGTCAAAACCATCACATACACTCCCTAATGAAAAGACACAATAAGGCGGTATGGGAAATCTAAAAACTAATCATATACTCGGTGCTTTATAATTATGATCGCCAGAACCTTCAACAACAACCGACAAGAAAACACGGTCCGTGCATGACTACTTCCATGCGGATGTGGAAATGTAAGATGTCATTGTAATGTCAGATTCAAAGCAGACATCTATGCGTCAAAGGATTATCATATGAAGACCCCCACCGGACCTTACTATCCAATTAATACATTAATACATTAATACATTAATACAAACCTTACTATCCAATTTATCGAATCAAATATTGTATTGATAGATTTTTCCCATAAACAATTATTTTTTTAAAAATAAATACCAACCATTTAGTATTGACATTGGAGCTCTTGGATGGAAAATTGACCCCCTTATTGTCATGGCCCCTGGAGCTAGAGCTACTACATGTATCCCCTCTATGCAAATCTTGTGAAACTTTCAATATCCCCATTTATCCAATTAAAATGACATTCACAAAAATTAATACCATCACTAATATAACATGCAATGTCCATACTTCTACACAAACGTAAACTTAGAAACAATCAACCTCTCCGAGAATTATATGATACCTTTCAAAACCTTTTAAAGACACACATTCAACCTTTATAGATCATCTATTGGAATTGAGCCTTGTTACTCCGACTGGTCCTTAGGTCCTGGTTACTTGTTCTTTGATTACACAGTGTCCATCCTTGAGAGGGGGCAGTAGTTCTATACTACTACACTTATGTTTGGTAGACATGAATTTAGTGGTGGAACAAACAAACACTTCAATCACTCCAGCCCCCTTTAGGGACTAGAGTTCTTCTTTACTAAATTGGTACTTCAAAAATCCTTGTGTACTATGGTGATAGAAAATAGTAGTTGCTAAAGGAAGAAATGGAAATTGTTTGTTACATCTTTATCCTTTCTATCTCAAATTGAATTCCTCCCTTACTTGATCATTAAGTTGAAAATTTGGATAATGAGATGTAGCATTGAAAGCAATGTTATAAATGTGTTTTAATGTAAGGCAAGTGTAGATCCCTGTCATTCCTAACAAGCAAAAGGCAGTCTCGATGTAAGGCCTTGTTCCGGCGTGCTACCATATTCTAGAACAATACCATGTTCTAGTGCAATATTATGTTTTGGCACAATACCCCGTCTTGGCGCGAGAACCTATGCCAACGGTGGTAATTCACCTCAAGTATCACATCCAACAAAAATCGGCATTGATCTTTCAGAAAGAGCCAAATAGACATTATTTGATTATATACATAAATTTATTGCATTATATAAGTGTCACTTGATGTTTGTAGTTTTAGGCACCTTTTTAGCACTTTTAGACTCTACTTTTTAGGAAATGTAAAAAAGGTTCAAAATATTTATTTTCATCCTAATCTAGTTTGAGGCTATGGTAGTTTTTTTTTGGTGAGATTACAAGATGCTCTTTTGGAGGTAAATTCATCCTTAATTGATAATCTTTTTTAAAATAAACTTTATGAAAGCTTTGAATTTTAACCCTAAAAATAGCTACAATTTATATTCTAAATATACTACAATTTCTCATATGTACTCTACAAAGTTTTATAAAAAAAAATTAAATGTGTGTATATGCATAATTAAAAATCTCACCAATTCAAAACCCCTTGGATGAGCAATGTTATTGTCCCTCTACTTCACCTCACCGCATTTTTTCCATGCACTCCCTTGATCATTTACATTGTGCTCACCCACCTTGTGTTCTTTCCCCCTCATTTCACTTTACTAGTGAGTGTACTCACTACCACGGCACCTATACTTTCCACACCCTTCCTAAGAAGAAGAAGAAGAAGAAGAACGCCGGTCCGCACAGGGGGCCGGTGTGAATGAAGTGTCTGTTCCACACCCTTCCTACTAGTTATACACTCCCATAGATATCGCTCTCCCTCCGCTTTGCCCTCACTAGCGGGTTGCCATTCCACCCCCCTCTCTATAGCCTATTCTTGCCTCACTATGATCATGTTATACTCCTCTCTCTAGCTATTTCCTACTCTAGACACACTCTCTATCTCATTTGTAACACAACTACATCTAGTTACAAGATAAGAGGACCATCCCACCCATATAATAGACGGTATGGTGTGTCTTTCAACCAGTTTTGGGGTTTCATCCTTAAAACATACAAACGTTGTCACTACATATACCATTACGGTATGAATACCTCTTGGATACACATACACAGATTATACACACCATCTATACATTCCTACCACACACCAACATCAAAAACATACCCCATATGCCCACACATCTTCACTAACCCTACTCCCTTATACATCTCCAACAATTACAACCGCTCGCCACGTTACATCCATATACATCTTTTCACATACACCCCCCAAAAACATAGTCGTATAGGTTTATATTACTTTAAATATATCCCCAATCACAAACACTAACTCAATTACAACTTCCATCTTACTCAAGACAATACTTAGAAATACACCAATGGAATACATATGGCAAGACACTCTTAAAAAAAACACATATAAATAAACTAACACCCACCACGCCCACAAATACACATCCTCAAACAACTACAAACTCAAACTAAAGGAATAAAACTACATCCGTAATCAGAAATCAAACTACTAACACAAACATTCAATTTTTCATAAATACACTTATATTTAAAAACAACAACCCACCCCACCTATAAACACATCCAAAATCACAATAATCACAATAGCACCTATACGTACCCATCTAGAACACAATACACACTAAATTCCAATTCCAACACAAAATTTTCAACATCACCAAAAACATAATCACAATCCAAACACAACCAAAACTATGAAATCCATAACTCACACTACATACTATAACGCAGTCACATTATTGGGCCACCACGCTTCTCACTCCAAACCCCCTTTCACAAACCCATCCACGACCACATCACTCACCACGCCCCAAAAATCACAACAATGTTTGGAAAACAAACATTTCAACCTTTTTCACCAAACTTGACATAATACTAACTACAATAAACACAAATCCCCACATACAACCTCACTACAATTCATATTCTGCAATGACACCATAAATTACATGCAATCGCTACTCCTCTATGATGACATCATCACCGACCTAGGCCCAATGTCTAACATAGCACGTACCCATCCAGAATCACATAAACACTCCTCTAACACCTATCCTATCCCCAACACTATCAAATCCCACTCCAAATACCAACATCTTGCTACTAACAACAAAACAACAAACACTATAGCTGCAACCAAAAAATCTATTTCACACTTTTACTACTACTTGGTAGAACATTGAAACAAATCCTAGTCCCATGCCAAAAATAATATAAGCATACCTCGCGACACATAAGAAATGAGCAAAAATGTATTTTATCCCAATTACCATAAAATTCCATTTCAAATACCAACACATCTCTCACACAATTGCATCCCTCCTAAAAAAACTCACACGTTACACAATGCTCACAAAATTGCATTCCTACATATTGCCCACTACATCCAACAAAACAATACACACCCACATCACATATACTATACGCCTTAGCAATCACTACTCATCCCACCTTAGATGAATGTAACCACTTCATTGAAGAAAACCAAGACATTGTACATGATAAAAACTCAATACACCAAAAACTATACGATTTTGTCCATAAAGAAAACCCACCTCCAACACAAAATTTAATACAACAACACTTTCCAAATTTTCTGCCTCATGACCTAATTAAAGAATTGCTAAGATGCTTTGAATTTATATCTGAGTAGACACAATCGACCCCACTACCCCCATACATTCCCCCTCTAAATGTAAACACAAACACATTAAACAATGGCACATGTATCCTAACATGGAATGCCTTATCCCTCAACATTGCCCTCTCATGCATTCAAAACCTTGCTACATACAAAAACACCCCCCAGTCATCATTGCCATTAAAAAAACCAAACTCACAGCCACAAAGTCTACAAAGTACATACAACGACTCTCCCCTAGCTATGAACTTATATTTAATAATACCCATGCATTCACACAGTGTATCCAACAGTGCCGCCCATATACCCCAGGCCGAGATGGGCTTTTCACACTAATACAAAAATCCTATGCATTTCTTTGCAACATCACCAAAATCCCTACACCAATGCACATATCCCCATATTTACAATTTTTTAAAATTAATAACCAACCCCTTCAACCATGGCTAATACTCCACATCTAAATGCCATCCCACCTTGAAGACATAAGATTCATAATAGAAATCTAAAATACTATTACCACCCAAATTAACAACAACCCTAACCACACATACCTACAGTGTGGTAATTTTAATAGAGAGGTCACGCTAATCAATAGACAACAAGAAAAACAATCTTTCCCGCCACAATCCATTGACCAACAATGATGCAACTTCATCAACAACCTAAAATTTGCATATAATCCTAGAGACATACTATACTCCTGACAAGGTGGCTACGACTACAAAGATCTAAGTTTAATAGATGGTTTTTACATACTAAGTCCCAATCACACACAATACACTTGCACAACAAAAACAATAATTAATCTAAACTTAGACCACGCACCAATACAATTAAATATCCTACACAATACACTTATTAGTAGAACACCCTTTTCACCAAACAAAGAAAGTGTTTCAATACTTAATCCTATTCCAAAAAACCAATGCACAAGATTTCAATATTATATTCTTTGAAGAAAATTCTGTACAAGTCAATTCCTTTATTGATTGTCTAAAAAACAATTACCAATTCTCTCAAAATCAATGGCTTGAAGCCTGCAACAACTTAGACACACTAACAAATAATATCTCCAACACCCTAGAGTAAACACCCAAGGAACATCATCCCTACCCATACCTCAAATAACAACCAGAACATCCAAACAAGGAGGCTACCTACCGCAAAAACTCTTAAATAAGTGGAAACAACACCTAACCACCTACCATACCATTTGGAAAACAATCTGAGTTGTTAAAAATTATCCAAAATGGTCTACTCACCCCATTTGCCAAGAAATACAAACTCTTCAACATACACCAATCCTTCCTCCACCACCTTCCCGCTCATCATCGAAAAATGATTACATGACATTACAATAATTGCAAAAGAGGCCATCAAACAAGCCAGAAAAATAACTACCAAGTATACCAAAGAAAATATCCAAAAGCCATATCTAAATATTATAAACAATTATATGAAACTAGCCCAAAAAAAATTTACTAGAAGAGTCTTCAAAAATAGTGAATCTCCACCGCTAGACATATCACCAACCAACATAACATCCTAACTAGCCCTGAAGACATCGCAAATGAAATTTATAACCAACATACAAAAAACAACATACCTATCGTACTCACATGCATCTACTTACCACACTATCCAGCTACATGTACATGTGCGGTAAGACAATATCCATGGCATGACCTAGAAGGCTTCACTATTATAATAGACAAACGTGGTGAACCACAAATCCCACTACATACCTACTTTAACCGAGCCACATACGACACTTTCCTCAAAAATCTAGGAAACAATGAAGTCGCGGGGCCTGACCGTATTCCAAACTCCATATAAAAACTTATGCCCTTGAGATTCCACAAACTTCTCTCCTTATTCTTCTCTCACTGCTACAAACAAAAACAAATCCCCATCCCATGGAAAACTAGTTCCACAGTATTATTATTTGAAAAAGGTGATCCCTCAATGCTTTTTCAACCATAGATCAATTGCCTTAGCCAACACCATCTATAAACTCTTCACTAGCACATTTACATCCATATTATCCTCATATGGAGAAAAACATCAAATCTTACGCGACAACCAAGAAGGCTTCCGTGCAGAAAAAAGAACCGCTTGACAACTCCAAACCATAATTGCTACCCTTGAAGACACACGATTTTCAAACCAAGATGTCTATATTGATTTCAAAAATGCATTTGGCTCTATTGACCACGCAAGATTATTAGCAATTATGTCCAACCTTGGATACCCCACCAATGAGGCGCACTAGTTGGAAACATCTACTCTCACTTGTCCACTTCATACGTTGGAGAATATTTTGGAACAACATGTCTCATCCCCATACAACATGGAACCATACAAGGTGATACCTTAAGCCCATATCTATTCATGATTTTCTTAGAACCACTCTTGAGATGGATGCAAAGGAGACATAATGGATACACCTTTGAAACACCACAAGTTACTATAAACTTGGGTGCCTACGCCGATGACCTTGCCGCTATAACTGGAAAAATACAATCAATGCAAATACAACTCAATAAAATTGACAAATTTTGCAATTGGTCCAGTATGGACGTTGGTGTCCAAAAATGTGCTACCACATGATGCCCAAACAAATCCAAAATGAACCCCACCGCATTCAAAGCACTTATGCAAGCCACCAATATGAAATATCGTAACCAATCCATCCCTATACTACGTTAAAACAAACCATAAGTGTATCTAGACATTAATATATAAGTATATCTAGACATATGTAGATAGACATAAGTGTATCTACACACAAATGTCATATCCCAACTTCCACATAATTTATTTGGACTAAAAGCTTTTTCTCTTAAAAATGCTTACCTCCAATGTATAGGGAAACAACTTCAAAACGCACTTAACAACAATGGTAGACTTGGAAAGATTTATAAAGGGCTCACCACTCTATACCATAGATGAACCTTTGGTTCGGCGTGGCAATGCCAAATAATTATTAAAAGTAAAAAATATGTATCGGCACTATTTTTAGCAATTCTTTAAACTTCAACTATTTTCAAAATAAAAATATGTGGATTTCAGCATTTGGATTAAATTCATTCATCAAAAGTGGGTAGTGTTTCATTCAACTTTGGCAGCTCTTGTAATAATTACCTCTTTCCACCTTCTCCATTTGATTTCTTCTATACAAGCAAGCCATATTCAATGCCAACACCTTTGTCTTGGAGTGAGTTTATTTTAGTTGTAGAAGAGATGGCCCCTTTGCGGACTTAATCTAGCATATTCACAACTATTAGCAAAGAGGAATTGCAAGAGAGTGTGGAAAAGGAGATTGCAACTTTGAAAGACAAGTTGGAGCAAAAGAAAGACATGGATGTGGAGGTGCAGGTCAACAAATGCCTTGTGGAAAGACCAAAACGATTGATTGAATCTGTGTTGCTGAATACAATGGTGCAAGAAGAGAAGGCTATCACAAAATCTAAGAAGGTAAGAGGCCCTTACAACAATTGGTTCTCTCATTTACTTTTTGGTCCAATCTATGTTGCGGTCAGACAACATAGGAGTATCTCTAGTGCTTGAAAATAACTAAAATGTGCATACAAGTCGCTAAGGGAAGAATGTCCATACAAGGATCTCTCTAGAGGATCCATGTATGAATGGTTTCCTCCCACATGGGAGGTGAAAGAAGAATACAAAAAGTACATTAATGAAGGTACCTCCCGCTTAGCTAGAGATCAATACTCTCCTATTCTCACAAACTATCTAGATTTAGAAGCAAGTATTATAGGGGCGTTGAGGGCTCATAGAAAGGCAAGCCAACCTCTCTTTCCTAGAAATATTAGAACTCTCATCCTCTTGAACATAAGGGCAGAACAAGCGTTGCTACTTGTCCAAGAAGATGGAAACGCTTTGAAAGTTTCTTTAAATTAGGTTCAAACTTTTGTCAAGGAAAAACTAAATTGGACGTTGAAGAAAGGAACCACTGTTGCAAGCAAACTCCCAAAGGACTTTGAGTTGCAAGGCTTGAAAATGGTACAACAAGTGGCATACTTAGCGAAGTGTTATAACATTCCTCCTGGTCTTGTGGCTAACTCAGATCAAACTGGTATCCATCTTATTCCAATTTGTGGAACAAGAACATGGGAGAAGAAAGGTACCAAACATGTAGCGATCACAGGGATAGAGGATAAAAGACAAATTATTGTTGTTGTATCATCCTCTGCTCGTGGAGATCTCTTACCTTTCTAACTTATCTTTAGCGGAAAATTTTCCCGTAGTTTACATCCTTTGAACAACGGAAGAAAAGATTGCGAGAATGAAGGATGGCATATCACACACGCAGAGAATCATTGGTCTAACTTAGACACCTCAAAGGACTTTGTGGATAAGATTTTGGAGCCTTATAGGATGAAGCAAGTACAAGCACTTGGCTTGTCTTTAAATACGCCAATAATATGGCTTTTTGACTGCTAGACAATCCATACAAGACAAGTTTTTATATCATGGGTCAAAGACAATCATACCTCTATCAAATTGATTTATGTACCTGCCAATTGTACTAGTGTTATTCAATCTACAAATGTGATTCTTCAACGCCCATTCAAGTTTGCATTCCGTGAGGAATTCGATGCATAGAGTATAAAAGAAATTTTAGTGTAGAGGATGTCAAATTAGATATGAGACTAAACACCTTCAAGCATGAACTGAGTGGATGGCTATACAAGGAATGGATGCATATTTCCAAGGAAGAGCTTACACAATTAGGGTGACAAAAGTGTGGTATCTTAAGGGCTATTGGCAACAACTGTTAAGCTCAAGCCCTTCAAGAAAACATGATTAACTCTCTCTTCAAAGAAGACAAAGAAGAAAACAAAGAGGAAAAAGCAAACACACAAGATGAGCAAGTGAAGGACATTGAGCCAACAACATCAATTGTGGAGGTTATGATGAATTCTATTACAATGGTTTTAGTACTTGATGAAGACACGCCTACACCAAACATTTTCTTCATGAAGAGAATGGCCAGGTTTGTATTTCCTGCAATCATCCCAAGAAGTTAGTCTAGAATTTTGTATACGCTGCCAAAAGGTTTAGAAATAGATTTTTTATTCATGTTTGAATATAAATGCAGAAAAGGGAAGCAAACATGAGAGCAAAACAAGGTGGCAACAACTTACCCTACCTCTCGACGATGTGAACTCCAACAAAGAAGATGTTGCTCACTTCATACAAGTGCGGTTGGCATGAAGCTTATCCTGGTACTTATAAATCCTATCACAACACTATCATATTCCTGACAGCACTTAGACACCCTAACACCCTCAACCAACCCTCACACAACAATTTCAATTCTTTAAGACAATCCTTTCAACACTTAGAAACCCTCAACAATTAGAAACCCTCATATCAACACATTTAGATTTCTCTCAACCCTCTTACAACAATTTTGAAAACACCACGCTCTCAACAATTAAAAACTTAGCTCTTACACATTGCTAGATAGCAGAAATCTTCGACACTTAGAAACGCTCACAACACTTAGAAACCCTCATGTCAACATTTTTAGGCTTCTCTCAACCCTCTTACAACAATTTTGAAATCACTACGCTCTAAACAATTAGAAACTCAACACTTACACATCACCAGATAGAAAAAATCTTTGACACTTAGAAACCCTCACAACACTTAGAAACCCTCATTTCAACAATTTTAGACTTCTCTCAACCCTCCTGCTAAATTTTTGAAACCACTACGCTCTCAACAATTAGAAACAGTCACAGACACAACATGAACCTTGAAAATGTCTAACTTGTGAAACGTGAGAAGGCGATATTGAGAGGAGCCGTTGAAACATGAGAGGAGGGTGCAGTTGCGGACAAGAGGCTAGTTTGTATGACGAGAACGGGGCGACATCTCCAAGCTATGGTACAAGATCCTGGTTATGGGACGAGCTTCTAATAATTGGATAATAGTGGTTGGCCAGCTCTCTGTGAAAAAATCTTGAAGTGGCCCAACACTTCCAAATTAAACCAACAGCTCCATCTCAACTTACGATACAGAGCAGACATATTAGAGAGCATAAAAACTTAAATTCAAGAGAGGAGACAAAAATCTACACAAGGAGAATCAGAATAGAGAGGAAAGAACTCGAATTGAATTCAAGAGGAGATGCAAGAATCAAGACAAGCAGAATTAGATTAGAGAGAGAAAAAATTGAATCAAATTCAAGAGGTGATACAAGAATTGAGATAAGCAAAATCATATTAGAGAGAAAAAAATTGAATGTAAGTGGGAGGACATCAATCAACACAAGCTAGAAGGGTTGATCATCACTAAGTCATTGCCTGTAGGAGGTAGGAAGGTGAGGCTCTTGACAGCCACATGCTGACCCACGGCAGGCTTTACAGGATCTCATTACTGCAGGCAACGGAAGATGAAGATGAGTATTACAGACGTGTCAAGGAATTGCAGGACACGGCAGGCATGAGAGAAAGTACGAACTTCACGGATGACCAAAATCGCGACCAGCACGGACGAGAGAAAGCACGAGCTGCGAGACAAGAGAAAGCACAAGTTGTAGGGACAAGAAAAAACGCGAGCTGGCACGAAAAAAAGCGCGAGCTGCCGACAAGAAAGAGAAGCGACTTACGAGCAAGAGAGAGAGACGAGAACTATGGGCCACGATGACTGGATAGAGGTGCTCCGATTTGTTTAATACTCTAAACCAGTCATGTATTGCTCATGAATTCACGAGTGAACGTGTGACTAACATTAGATGCATGCATTATTGGTGCTAATTTACCTTCAATCATGCATTAATAGGTTGTTTGTCTATACTAACATTAGTTGGATGATTTTTGCGTGCAAGGTTGGCATGTGGAGTTTAAGGTTTTTTTGAGCCTACAAGTTGTGCATGCTAGATGGTCCATGTGCATAGTTTCTGTTTGGGGTTTTTTTATGGTGGGCCAGGCTTTATATGGCGTAATATGTGTTGTTATGCATGTGTTGATATTTCTCATTTTCGGCTTGGATTCTTTCTCCACAAGGTCATTTGAAATTTTTTGGCTTTATTTGCCTTTTATTTCATAGTATTTTGACATTTCCAAGAAAAAAAATTCCAGTAGATTTGTCTCGTAATCTGGGAATTATTTTACGCAGAACTAGAGGTTCACCTACAGTACTTGCCAACTACAGTGGTGCAAAAAATATTCCTTGAATAAACAAAGCCAATTGCATTTGATCACCAATCACTTGAACATTTTCTGCAAAAAAATGAAGCAAAATATTACCTAAAAAGCACACTCACAGATTTTCCTTCTACAACCCTCACCTCAGGAGCAAATGTGGCTACAAGAAACTCAAAAAGACACAAGAATTAACCAACACCTCTCTCAAAACTTTTACAAAAACTTATTTCAGTAAATATTATTGACTTAAAACAAATCATATTACCAAATAGAACACACATTATGAATCACAATGTCTTCAAAACATTTCATACCACACCATCCAAACTAGTAAAAAACGCTCTCAATATTGCCCAACAATTATTCTGCTACTGTCCATGCCCTAATATATGCGCGTCACTATGCTTTACACACCCAAACCCCTACTCATTTAGAGATGCATATGTCACCTCTAACAGTAACATCCACCCCAGAAACAACCCCTTGCCAATTCATCCCCTCCAACCCACTGCATCGACGCCTTCCCCCTCCCCCAACACACATCCTTAAAAACCTGTCCACATATCCCATAAATCTCATTCTTGACCATAAACATAGAAAACATATTGACTCAAACAAAATTATAAAAAATGATACCAAATATTTATGCCAATGGCAACACAATAACAATATCTACAACAAATGGTTACCCCAAAGGAACCTCTTCATATGGCATGACCAAAACACCTCTATCCATAAATCCACAAAATTAACACAATATTATCAAAACACCAAAAACAAATTCTACTTTAAAATCATTCAAACACACCACCTTCAAGAGAAATTTTCTCGACTCAAGATCCATTACCCCACCCATAATCATTCCCCTCGTCATCATCCACACAACCAAATGTATCTCCAAAAAAGATATTCTCACATCAAGCAACACAATTAAAATTATTGAAGATCATGCACATAATATATACGAAGACAATGGAAGACATCTAATCACTCTTCTTGTTAGAAGAGTCCAATGGCTATGGAACCAATATCACAACAAATTACAAACTTCCACAATCATAGACCCAATAACTTAACCATTTGAAATAGAAATAGTTTGGCTGTACCAAAGATATAAATACCCCATCTCAAAAAATGACCCCCTCAAACACACACAAAATACATTACCCACGCCCATTCTAATCTCACTAATCTCATCCTTTAACGTCCAACACTTGTACTTCTCATCCCCCGTTACATGCCCGATCCAACTCACTAAATTCCATTCATCCTTTCAAAAAGACAAAATCTTTGGCTCATTAGGAAACGCCTTTGACCACAAATAGATTGGAAATGATATTGCACACCTTCACAATAAAAAAAGAAACACAACAAAAAAATACACAGGGCAAGACTTGCGGCCAAAAATGATCCAAAATATACTTCCACTCTTATCATAACCCACATTCAAGTACCAGTACTTTAACCCACATTCAAGCCCATTCCTGGATTCCCACATCATTGCAATATTTCAAGCAGACTTGGGAACATATGAAGAACCTATGTTACCACTTGAGCTAGTAAATAAACCAAGACTTGAGCCTTCACCACACATATACTATGTATACACTACCAAAATAATAATATTGGCACCATCGAACAACTTGCGAAATTCACCTCTATTACAAAAATCTTAACATACGCCAGCTATTTATAAAAATAGCTCCACCTACATCTTCCCTAACCCTGGTAAACCACAACAAAAAATGGTCAAAACTTAAATATGTAAACACAACACAAAACTATCTCACCTCATCCCCTTCCCTCCCCACATATTTAGACCATATCTCATTAAAATTCAATCTTGCATATAGCTACTACACAGATGGTTGCTTCAAAGAACCAATAGAAACTAGCCCAGGACATTGGCATAGAGAAAAAGTTGGATATGGCATATACAACTCAACCAAATAAATAAAAATATCCTAATGACTCCATGGACTTGAAAATATCCTTAGAGCACAAGTGATGGCCCTCTATAAAACCCTCCAAATTATTACTACACAATATGCAAATGAATCCGCACACATCTTTTCAGATTGTATAAACGTATTGTATCTATTAAACACACAAATGACACCCCCTATCCAATATAATAGCCATTCCAACCAAGCCATATTAACATCTATGGTTCCAATGCTTCAAAATTGCACACAAATTACAACCTTTTCATAAAGTTAGAGCACATGTCAATATGGAAGGAAATGAACAAGCAAATAAATTAGCTAAGGAAGGGCTAGGTAGATCCCATAGAGACGTTGAACACTCATATGAACATGCCTACACTACCCGATAGTACTTCCAAAGAGAATGTTGGTATTCTTTGGAAGACACCCCAGACAAAGGCCCCATAAATTTTTTAGATAAATATCTCAAAAAACCAGAATTAATTAACAAGTTGGATTTAATCTCGGAAAGCCTCCATTGCATAGACAAATGGACCAGTAACAACAATATTGATAATGAAATCTCTACAAACTTCTGGAAAAATCTCACAATTTTGGACTCACAAAAAAGATGTCTTATCAAATTCCGTACTGCACAATATATGGGAAATGCCCGTAAACAATTCTTCTCTGGAGTAGAATGGTTTCCATCCATAAAATGCCCAATATGCACCTCCACGGACCCGGACACATAGCTACACGTCGTCTTGATGTAAATATCTACAGTGTGTAAAACATATATTGATTTACATTTTAGAAAGATCTTTGATTAAGAGGACGAAGCTTATTGGTGACGCTTCTAGTAGCTTCAAGGTGAGGTTTGTTGCTCATGGAATTGTTTAAAAGGCGAAAGCCGTAAACAATATTCACCAATTCAAAGTATTTCTTTATGTTCTTAGAATTTATATTTGGATTTAAAGTTCGAATTGTAAAATGTCGAACTTGAGGGTTTTTATAGAATCACAGGATCTAGAGTCTGAACTGGAGGTAGAATTAGAGCTTTCCTTATCTCAGTTGCCAATTTAACCATCTCAGCCGGCGGTTTCCACACCATTGCCATTCCACCCATAAGATGAAGGTGGATCTTCTCGTCCGCTGAAACAGCCTCATGTTGAACGGCATTGGCATGGTAATTTCCAAAGGGACGCTCGTATTTTAGTAATCTTACTTCAAACTGGATGTGTTGAACCGGACACCCATAAAGTGACATTTGAAAGAAGTTTTGAAGGCCTGAACGAAGACCATTATTTTTGCATGCCTAGATCAATCGAGGTAAGCATTGGCCACCATTGTTGGTTAGAAAGGCCAGTGAATCCTTTGACAAAGACGCAACATGCAGATTACATCGCAATCACTATCAAACGCATCCTCAAGTTCTTGCAGATATAGTAGCACTCTTCTTTGACTTTAATTTTTACTTCTACTTGATTTTGATTGAAACTTTATACTAAATATAAGTATTTTGTATTCCATTTGAATGTTAGAAATAAAAAGATGGTAGATAGAGGGTAGTTTACCCCCTAGTTAGAATTCTAGAGGTTTCTTGACCTTAAAAGATAAATAAGTACTTATCTTTTGGGAGTTTTCTTTGGGCCAATGGGTGTTTCGAGGCCCATGTGAAATGCACTTGGGCTGATATCATTCACCTTAGGAGTTTAGAAGGTAGATAGACATCTTCTCTCTCTTTCTTAGACGGATTTTTGAGGAGAAAAAGAGTTTGTGTGCTTTTGGAGTGAAATGTGTGTGGATGTTAAAAGCCGAGAGTTTGATGGACTATAACTTTGGATGTAAGAATGTTTTTGGAATGGAATTTTGAGGATTTTTTTCTCTTTCACATGCACTTTCATTGAAATATTTTTTTGTTTGATTTAGTGTAGTGGACAAAAAGTTACAAGCGTGTGAGTGGAAGAGGGTCTGCTGCCACCCAACAAAGAAGAGCAGAAATTCGGGCGACCACCAAAGTTTGAAGTTTTTGCGTCTCTCTTTGAAAATTTCAGGCGTTGTAGAAATTTTTTTTAGCTTTTCAAAAACTTATTATTCAAATCAATTGGAGTTGTGTAAAAAAAGTTATGGGTTCTTGATTAGAAGGTAGGTTTGCTGCATCTTTCTTTACAAATCCGTAACTTCGTAGTGCTATCTGTATTTTTTGGAGAAATTTTTTTGAAGTGAAATTTTTAGAAAAGTTAAAAAAATTTATTAGCTTTTTAGAAAACTATCAACTTCTCAATTTGGAAAAAAATTGCAAATTGTATGAGTTGAGAAACAAAAGAGGATTTGTTGCCTTCTTATTTCGTATAGAATGTGGTTAGGATGAGTGTGGAGTTGAGTTTCTTCTCAATTCTTGTGTACTTTGAAGATTTGAAGCCTTGAAGACTCGAAGACTTGAAGTTTGAATATTGAAGACTCGTGTGTTGTAGCTTTATTATTCCCAACCGGTTTTGGAGGCTCGTTGTCTTTTTATTGTTATTCCTAGCCGGTTTTGGAGGCTTATTATTTTCAATTTTTTGCATCGTAATCACCGTTGCGGGTTGTGTGATTATTCACTATTAGCCCCATTTTTTTTATGTTTGTAGCAACAAAGTAGGGTTTATCACCCACATGGTCGATCTTCTATGTTGTTCCCACCGATGAGGCATGATTGCTCATCACTGTGGATTTTAAGTTTAGGAGCCAATCTTTTCGACGGTCAGCTTGTGATTTGGCTGTCCTGTTTTATCCGTCCGAGGTCGTGGTTTCTTATCACCCACCGTTACCCTTAACCCTTTAGAGCCACCATGTGATAGGCCAATGGGAAGGAGTTTAAAGACTGCAGACTGAAGACTGAAGACTAAAGATTGAAGATTGAAGACTGGAGAATCAAGACTAAAGATTGAAGACTGAAGACTGAAGAGTGAAGGTTGAAGACTGAAGACTGGAGACTGAAGACTGAAGATTGCAAGATTTGACAGAACTCCATAGCAGACTATAAAAAGTTGCAGCCAGATACCTTGCATATTCTCAAAGCGCGCTCCTTTCTACCCGACATCACGTACTCTTCAAATGCCAAAACCACCATATCTCCCTAATTGTCCTAATGCACAATAAGGCGGTATGGAAAATCCAAAAGCTAATTGTATCCTCAAATAAACCTCGATGCTTTATACCTATGAACTACAGAATCTTCAACAATAACCGACAAGAAAAAACAGTCCCTTTTTGCTAATTCCATGTACATATGGATCCCAAAGATGTCACAATAATGCCAAATTTACACCAAATATACTATGCGTCAAAGGACTACCATATAAAGCCCCCCATCGGACCATATAAATACAAACCTTACTATCTAGTTTATCAAATTCAAATATTGCAATGTCAAATTCTCTCCAGCAGCAATCAAAAACAAAATTAATAAATACCAACCACTTATTAATGACATTGGTGCTCCTGGATGAAAATTTGACCCCCTTGTTGTCAATGGCGCTGGAGTTAGAGCTACTACCTTTATCCCCTCTATGAAATGTCTCAAAAAAACATTCAGCATCCTCACTAATATTTAAAAAGACGTTCACAAAAATCAACACCATCACTATACAACATGCAATGTCCATACTTCCACATAAACAAAAACTTGAAACTAACAAACATCTCTTAGAATAATATGACACCCATTAAAACCGCTCAAAACACACATTTAAATCTTTAGAGGTCATCACTTGGAATTCAGCCTTGTAGCTTTAGTTGGACCTTGGTTATTGATTACTGGTTTCTGATTACATAGTGTCTATTCTCAAGGGGGTGGAGTAGTTCCATACTACTAAACCTATGTCTGGTGGACATGGATTTAGTGGTTGAGTGAAAAGACACTTTATTCACTCTAGTTCCTTTCGAGGACTAGAGTTTTCTTCTTTTGATATAAAAAACAATTTTTTTTTTTTTTTTGAGAACATTACATTGAAAAATAGAAAATCCACAATGCATTACCATCTCTATGTCCTAAGTGGTAAATTCTAAACCATCAATATGAAAAAATAATAATAATGCATTTTACTAATTCAAAATAATAAATAAAAGAAAATCTACAATGCATTAAATGTTCCATATTGTATTTGGTATATTTAAAATAATTGTGCGAGGAGTGGAGGTTAAAATATTATTACTTCACGTTTTATTTTTGGGAGAATTGACAAGCGTAATAGATAATGGACAACATCAGTTACACAATGGATAGAAGAAGAAGAACGTCGGTCTCTGAAGGAGCCGGCGTGAATAAAGTGTCTGTTCGTTCCACTACTAAGACCATGCCCACCGGACAAGGAATTAGTAAACTGGAACTACTTCCCCCTCTCGAGGGTAGACACTATGTAACAGGTGACCAGATACCAACCAAGCACACAAACAACCAAGGTAACAACTAACAAAGCAAGTCGCCAAAACCACAAAACCAACCAGTCAAGATAAGTCTAGGCGGAGAAGCATTTAAGGGGGATCTTGAGTATCGGGGAGGGCTTGGTTGTTTTCAATTTTACGTTTGTGTAGCAAAATGGACATGGCATATTGAATAGCGATGGTGTTAATGTTTTTAAAGGTGGTTTTGATTGTTTCAATGGGTATTTTGAAGGTATCTTCTAGAGTTTTCATAGATGGGATAAAGGTGGTGGCACGAGCGCCAGAAGTGATAACAATAAGGGGGTCTACCTTCCATCCAAAGGCAATGATGTCGTCAATGAGGGGTTGATATTTGTCTATTTTGTTTTGGATTGTTTCCGGAGAAAATCTATCGTTGCAATATGTGAATTCAATGAATTGAATGGTGTAGTCTTGGTTAATGTGGTCGGGTGGCGGATCATTGTATGGTAAATCTCTAACACATAGGATGTCCGGTTTGAGCCTAGCGTTGCAATGACATCTTTGGGTCACACATGAGCATGGGAGTAGCCAAGCGGGGACCGTATTTTCTTGTGGATTGTTATTAAAAGTGCCGGCGTTCATTAGTATAAAACATCTCGCTTTATTGTAGGAGGTGATTAGTTTTCGGACTTCCCCTACCGCTTTATTATGCCTTTTAACAATTAGAGAGTGTATGTGGTGGTTTTGGCATTTGAGTAGAACATGAAGCCATGTGTCGGGGTCCGTTGAGGGGCATATGGGGCATGTTATGGATGGAAATCTTTCTATTCCAAAGAAGAGTTGTTTGCGAGCGTTTCCCATATATTGACCGGTACGGAATTTGATGAGGCATGTTATTTGTGAGTCTGAGATGATGGGGTTTTTCCAAAAGTTTGTAGAGAGTTCATTGTCTATGTCGTTATTGTTAGTCCATTTTTCTATGTAAGGAATATTTTCTGAGATTGTGTCAAGGTTGTTGTAGAGGTCTTGTTTTTTGAGATATTTGCCCAAAAATCTAATTGGGCCTTTGTCGGGGGTATCTTCTTTGGAAGGCCAATCTTCTTTTTGAAAGTAGTATGGGGTGGCATGGGCATGTTCGTGTGGATCTTTGGCATTTTTGTGTGTTTTTTCTCGGCCTTCTTTTGCAAGTTTGTCTGCTTGTTCGTTGCCGTCAATGTTGGCATGGGCTCTCACTTTGTGAAGGGTTGTGATTTGTGTACGGTTTTGTAACATTTGGACCATTGATGTTAATATGGTTTGGTCGGGGTGGCTATTGTGAAGGGTAGGGTGTGTTATTTGAGTGTTTAGTAGGTAGAGTGCATTTATACAATCGGTGAATATATGTGCAGGTTCATTTTTGTATTTTGTTGTCATGATTTGTAGTGTTTTGTGAATGGCCATGAGTTCTGCTCTGAGGACATTTTGTAGGCCATGGAGTCTTTTGGCTAGTTTAATTTCTTTGATAGAATTATATATGCCATAGCCAGCTTTTTCTCTGCGCCAAGAACCCGGGCTAATTTGTTCTGGTGGTTTAAAGGAGCCGTCAGTGTAGTAACTGTGTGCGGGGTTAAATTTTGGTGTAGTATGAGTTGGGTAGTCAGGGAGAGGGGGAGGCGTGACGGAGTAGTTTAATGTGTTGTTGACATAGTTTAGTTTGGACCAGTTTTTACTTTTGTTTACTGGAGTTTGTATGGGTGTTGGTAAGGCCAATTTTGTGTATATTCGGTGTATGTTTAAATTGTTTGTTATGGTGGTAAGTTCGGCAAGTTGTTCTAGGGAACCTAGGGTTTGATTTTGATGATGGACGCATAGTATTTGTAATGTTGATGGCTCGATTCGAGGTTTTTTTAGTTCGGGTGGGATAGTAGGTTCTTCGTATGGTATTGTGTCTGCCTCAAATACTGCAATGATATGGGAATCTAAAAATGGGTTTAAATGTTGGTTGTTGTTTTGGTACCAATTGTTGTTCGGTGTGATGATGATCGTATTTGTGTTATTTGGATCGTGTTTGGCGGCAAGTCGAGCCCAATGTATTGCTTGTTCCATATCTTTCTCGTTGTGGGGGTGAGCTATACCTTTACCAATCCATTTATAGTCAAAGGCCTTTCCTAGGGATCCAAATATTTTATCCCTTTCATAAGGTGAGTAGAATTTTTTTAGTTTGGTAGAACATGTGATCGGGGAAGAGAAGTATGCTTGTTCGATGTTAAAAGATGTGATTAATGAGTCTAAGATGGGAGTGGGTATTGTGTATTGTGCATTTTTTAGGGGGTCAGTTTTTGGTATTTGGTATTTATACCTTTGGTATAGCCAGATTATTTCGGTTTCAAAGGATTGGGTCGTTGGTTCGATGTTTGTAGGAGTTTGTAAATTTATATTGTATTGATTCCATAGCCATTGGAGTCTAGTAATGGGGATGGTGTGTAAATGTCGGCCATTTTCTCCGTATAGATGTGCTTGATTGTTATTTATTTGGATTGTGTTTGAGGATGTAAGGATATCATTTTCGGGGTTGCATTCTGTTGTGTGGATGTTTAAGAGAGGGATAATTATGGGTGGTGTTACGGATCTTGAGTCTGAGAATTGTTCTTGGGGGTGGTGTGCTAGGATGATATCCGAGTATGTTTTGTTTTGAATTTTTTGGTAGTATTGTTTTAATTTTTCTGTGTTATGTGTGGAGGTGTTGGTGTCATGTCGTGGAAATAGGTCTCTTTGGGGAAGCCATTTATTGTATGTGTTATCATTGTGTTGCCATTGACATAAATATTTTGTGTATGTATTTTTTATGTTATTTGTGTCTGTGTGTTGGATATGTTTATGGTTTATGATATTATTAATGGGATATGTGGTAGGGTTTTTGGGGATGTATGTTGGGGGGCGGGGGTGGTATGTATGTGGAGGGTTAGGGGGGTTGGTTGGTGTGGGAATATTTCTTGGGATGATGTTATTGTTGAGGGTGGTGAATGGATCTTTAAGTATATGAGAGTATGGGTGTATGTTGCAAGGAGTATGACATGTAGTGGGGCATGTTGGGTGGCAAAATAGTTGTTTAGCAACATTTAGGGCACTTTTTATTAGTTTGGATGGGGTGAAGTGGTAGGTTTTGAAATCCTCATTGTTCATGATGTGTGTGCCGTTTGGTATGGTAATTTGGTTTAGTTCAAAAATATTTTTTGAGAGGAGTTTTTGTAGAAGCTTTTGGGAGAGTTGGGCATTGAGTGTGTTATGATTTAGTGTTTCTTGGCGCCATAGTATTTCTAGTGTTGTAGGATTAATGAGGAAGTTTGGGAGCGTACTTTTAAGGTGGGCTTTAGCTATATGTTTTAATATGAAGAATGTTCGTGTTATCGGTGATCTTATGCAGTCACTTGTTTTAATTCTAGGTATGTTTTCTGCGCCACCGTATTGGGCAAGGACATAATGAGTTAGTCCATTATATATTTTTCCAAGTCTACCTTTATCATTTAAGGCATTTTGTAGTTGTTCACCTATACAACGGAGGTATGCGTTTTTGAGGGAGAAAGCTTCAAGCCCGAATAGGTTATGCGGGAGTTGGGTTATTGCATTTGACATGCATTTTGGTAGTCCACATATGGTTTTTTGTATGGCTATTATTTTTTTATCAAGTTTTTTGATAGCAGGTATAGAGTATGGTACACCGTAGAAACTGTATGCCACACCTGGACGTAGTACGGTATCAATCATTTTTATTTTTTGTTTCATGGTGGCCGGGCATGTTGTTAGTTCATTGCATTGTTTGATGAGTTTCGTCGTTGTGGTGTGGATTTGGATTTTCCATTTTAGTGATGGAACAAGATTTGTACCTAAGTATATGTATGGTTCATTTTGGTGTAATATGGGGATTGGTTGATTGCAGTAATTGATGTTGTAAGCTTGCATAAGGGCTTTAAAAGTGGTAGGGTTTATTTTGGATTTGTTTGGGCATCCGGTAGCGGCACATTTTGGGACACCTACGTCCATTCCGGTCCATTTACAATATCTATCAATTTTGTTGAGTTGTATTTGGATAGATTTGATTTTGTTAGTTATGGCGGCGAGGTCATCTGCGTATGCGGCAGAATTTATTGTGACTTGTGATGTGCCAAAAGTGTATCCATTGTTGCCTCGTTCTAGCCATCTGAGTAGTGGTTCTAAGAATATAATGAATAGGTATGGGCTAAGGGTATCTCCTTGTATAGTTCCTCTTTGAATGGGTATAGGTTTTGTTTTCCCAAAATGTTCACCAATACAACAAGTAGATGATTGAGAATAGATGTTACCAATAAGTTTAGTTGCATCTTTTGGGTAACCAAGGTCCATCATTATTGCTAGTAGTCGGGCATGGTCCATTGAGCCAAAGGCGTTTTTGAAGTCGACGTATAGTATGTATATATCTTGGTTTGTAAATCTTGCGTCTTCTAGTGCGGCTATTATAGTTTGTATTTGTCTAGCGGTACTTCTTTCTGCTCTAAATCCTTCTTGACTATCATGTAAGATTTTGAATTTTTCACCGTATGAGGATAGTATAGAGGTGAGTGTACTAGTGAAGAGTTTGTATATTGTGTTAGCTAGTGCAATTGGCCTATGGTTGGGTAGTATAGATGGATCGCCTTTTTTGTATAGTAGAATTGTTGTACTTGATTTCCATGACGTAGGTATTTGTTTTTGTTTGTAACAGTGAGAAAAGAATAGTAATAATAGTTTATGGAATCTTGGGGGCATGTTTTTTAGTATTGAGTTTGGGATGCGGTTTGGCCTGGGGCTTTGTTGTTACCAAGATTGTGAAGACATGTGTCATATGTGGCTATATTAAAGTATTTATGTAGTGAGATTTCTGGTTCGCCTCGTTTGTCAAGGGTAAATCCATCGAGGTCGTGCCATGGGTACTGGCGTACTGCACATGTACATTCAGATGGATGTTGTGGTTGATAATTACATGTTGGTACTATTGGTCTATTACTTTTGGTTTGTTGGTTGAATATTTCATTTGCAATGTCTTCTGGGCTAGTTAGAATATTGTTGTATTGGTCTGTGATACAATCCATTGGTGGGGATTCAAGGTTTTTAAAAACTTTCTGTTAATTTTTTTGGGGCTAATTTCGTATAGTTGTCTATATTTTGAAATGGCTTTTTTTATGTTATCTTTGGTAAATTTTGAGGTAATTTTGCGGGCTTGTATGTTGGCATTTTTTGCAATTACTGCTATATTTTTTATCCATGTATCGTGAGGTAGGTCCGAAGGTGGCGGGGTAGGGATTTGGGTGTGTTGTATAGTTAGTAGTTCGTTGCATATGGGGTGATTACGCCATTGAGGGTTATTTTTTACAATTCTAATGGTTTTCCGTATAGTATGGTATGTGGTTAGGTGTTGTTTCCAAGTTTTAGAAAGTTTACGGGGTAAGTAACCTCCTTGTTGAGAAGTTCTGTTTGTCATTTGAGGTATTGGTTGGGCTTTACAAGTTTGTTCTAGTGTGTCAGAGATTGCATTGATAAGTTTGTCTAGGGTGTGGCATGCTTCTTGCCATTGTATTTGTGATAATTGATTGTTATTTTCGAGAGTGTTTATGAGGGAGTCTATTTGTATGGAGTTTTTTTCAAAGAATTTGGTGTTGAATTTTTCTATATTGTCTTTTGGGATGGGGTTGAGTATGCATATAGTATCATTTTTTAGGATTGTAGGAGTTCTATTAATTAATGTGTTATTTGGAATGTGTAATTGTATAGGTGAGTGGTCCGAGTTGAGAATAACATCCTTGTTTGTCGTAGAGGTGTATTGTGTATTGTTGTTTGTATTTATGTAGAATCCATCTATTAGACTCCAGTCGCTGTAATTATAGCCACCTTGTCTAGAGAATTGTGTATCGGTATTCATGTAAACAAAGTTTAAGTTTTCTGTGAAGCGGCGCCATTGGTAATCAATGGTTTGAGGGGGGGTGTTATGATTTCCATTTTGGCGACCAATTAATGTTATGTCTCTGTTGAAGTCCCCACACAATAGGTATGTGTGATTAGGGTTATTATGAATTTGAGAAGTAATAGTGTTTTGTATGTCTATGATAAATCTAGTGTCTTCGGGATGAGATGGCATATACATGTGAAAGATTAACCATGGTTGTAGAGGGTGATTAGTAATTTTGATTATTTGAATGTAAGGTGATATGTGCATTGGGGTAGGAATTTTGTTGATGTTGCCCGGGAAGGCATATTTTTTGTGTATTAGTGTAAGGAGACCTCCTCGGCCTGGTGTGTATGGTCTTCGTTGTTGAATGCATCTTGTAAGTGCATGTGTATTGTTATAGATGAGTTTATAGTCTTGAAATATATTTTTTGTATATATTTTGTGGATTTTGTGGCGGATAATTTTGTTTCTTGTATAACTATGAGGGCTGGTGGTGTATTTGTGTGCGTGACCAAAGTTTGTAGGCTAGGAAGGGCAGTGTTTAGAGAGGAGGCATTCCATGTGATTATGTATGTATTTTCTTGATTTGATATAATATTTTGGTTTTGCGGAGAGATGTAGGGAAGTGGTGGAGGTGGGTGGGTATATTCTGGTATAGGGTCCAAACATTTTAGTCATTCATTGATGAGATTGTTAGGTAGGTAGGGGAATTTTATTTTTATTGTTTCATTTGAGGGAGGTATTGTTTCGCCGTGTAAAAAGTCATATAGTTCCTTATGTATTGAGTTCTCATGGTTTATAATATTTTGGTTGTCTTCAAGGAACTTTGTATACGGGTGTGAAGTGTAGATGTGTCGTTCCGGTGGATTTTGTAAGTTTAGTAAGTTTTGTAGAAGTGTATTGACCCATGTAATTGTGTTCAGGTTTTGTGGGTTTAAGAGATGGTTACATTCATCTATGTGTGGATGGGTAGTGACTACTAGAGCATATAGTATGTGAGGTGGTGGATGCGCATTTTTTTGTTGAACGTATCGGGCAATGTTTGGATATGTGTTGTTATGTGTGTGGTGTAATGTATGTGTGTTTTTTAAGAAAGGTGCAAAGGATTTTGCAATGTGTCTATATTCCGGTTGTAGTTTTATGGTATTAGATATGAAGTAAATTTTTGCATTTTTCTTATGTGAAGTAGGGTGTCTTTTTAGTATATTAGGCATGGGTCCTGGATTAGTTTCTATGTCCCCTCCTAGAAGTAGTAGAAGTTTGTGATATGTGTGTTTAGTGTTGTTTTTTAATGTTTTTTCTTTTTTTGTAATTCTTTGGGGCTTTGTTATGTTATGGAGGTCTTGTTTGTTTGGGGAGAGGTGGATGTTTATAAATTCAATATTTTTTTTGAATGTAATTGTATTTATCTTTAATTTTTTTTTTGTCCATGTGTTTGTTTGCGTTCTTGTTTTTGTTTTATTAATGGTGTATAGGTGTGTGTGTGTTTGTTTATATATTTTTTTGGTTGTGTTTGGCCTTGTGTTTATGTCCCCTCCAATTAATATTAGTAGTTTGTAGTAGGTGGGTTTATTGTTTTGTTTTGGAATTTTTTGTTTTTGTATGTGGCTTTGGTATTTTTTTTGGTGCTTTTTTGATTGTATGTATTCGTCTTTGTGTGTGTGTGTGTATATGTATGTGTTTCTTTGATGGTGTGTGGTTGTCTTTGTGTGTGTATATGTAGTTGTATTTGGTTTTATATTTGTATTCATTCGTATGTTCGTATTAGTATGTGCCTCAATATTCGTCTTGGTATTTGTATGAGTATTCGTGTAAGTATTCGTCTTGGTATTCGTATCAGTATTCGTGTTAGTATTCGTACAAGTATTTGTATTGGTATTCATATCAATATATGAATCAATATATGTACCAATATACGTACCAATATACGTACCGATATATGTACCAATATGTACTTCACTATACGTATCAATATACGTATCAGTATACGTATCAGTATACGTATCAATATATGTAGCAGTATTTGTATCGGTATTCATATTAATATACGTACCAAAATACGTACCAGAATACGTACCAGAATACGTACCAGTATATGTACTGGTAGTGGGGTTAGGTAGGTCGCAAGGGGGATTAGGTAGGTCGCAAGGGGAATTAGGTAGGTCGCAAGGGGAATTAGGTAGGTCACAAGGGGAATTAGGTAGGTCGCTAGGGGAATTAGGTAGGTCGCAGGGGGGATTAGGGAGGTCGCTACTACCAATTGGTAGGTCGCAGGGGGATTTCCAGGGGTTGTTGCTACCAATTGATAGGTCGCAGGGGGATTTCCAGGGGTCGCTGTGAAGATTCACAAGGTCGCTACCAAGGTTTTGTAGGTCGCAAGGGGAGTTCCAGGGGTCGCTATGGGGAGAGGTTCGCAGGGAGAGGTTCGCAGAGAGAAGTTGTATGAGTGCGAGGGTTTGAGGAGGGTTGGGTCGGGGTCTTTGGGTTCGATTCAGGTGACTGTCAGTAGTAATGCGCCGGGGGCTTGGGTGGGGGAGCTTGGAATCTGTGGTGAGAATGAGGGAGGGGACATGGAGGAGAGGTGGAGGGTTTAAGCAAGGTGAGAGCGGTGAGTGAGGAATGCAAGAAGGGGAAGAACTGTGAGAGGAGGGGTAGAGTGTGCTCCCTGTTGTGTTGCCGCGGGCTGGATCTTGGTCCTCCGTTATGTTTGATCGAATCTTGGTGTGAAGTTGCTGTAGGTTGCTCCCTGTTGAGGTGTTGCTATATGTTGCGATCTTGCTGTGAGGTCTTGTTGTGATGTGGATAGAGTTACGGATTTGTTGGCCGTTGCGTCGCGTTCTTGTGCACTCTTGTCGAGGTGTTGTTTTCTTCAGTGTTGATGTTGTGTGTCTTTGTTGCTCATGTGCAGGTAGATCTAGATCTGGGAAAATTTTCCAGCGCTTCCGCGTGCGATCTACACACACGAGCTTAATAGGGTTTTCTATCAGAGATCTAGTGTGGAGCTTTATGTGCGTGTTGTTATAGTGAGCTTGTGGTGATCTACATCTAGTGTATGTGAGTGTGGTGATATGTAAGATGTCGGAGGTAGCTACGAGTGTGTGAGTGTTTTGTAGATCTCTTTGTATCACTGGTATACTATAATGTGCAAACAAATCAAACACTAATAAACAGACAAAAAATAAATTGAAATGAAGTAAGGTCAGATCGAACCTGGGCACTCCAGGGATGGAGTGCTATCTGCTTGGTTTCGTGCTGTTGGTGTGCTTCTTTGTGGCTGATGTTTGCTGCAGAACTTGGATGCACTTCAGGTCATGTGAACTTCCTTGATCGTCGGTTTCCTCTCGTCTGTTCTGTAACTTGGTTGCACTCTCTTGCACTCGTGTGGACTTGAGATCTCGTTCTCGCTGCTGGTTGGCTCCTTCAGTGTGAGCCGCTGCTATCTCGAATCTGTGTGTGGACTTCAGATCGTATGTGTAATGGTTTCTGGATCGGGCAACAGTATAAGAAGTCTAAGTGGGCTTAGGGCGTTACAACCAACACAAGTTAGATCTACACCTGTATATCGTGTTTGAGTTCTAAGAAGTTAGATCGAGTGCCAACACAGGGTCCCAGTGCTTTCAGGTCATCCCTCACTCCAATCTACCTTCAGATCGCTCAAATTTCGAATGCCAGGGTTAGATCTGACCTTTACTACCCCTGCCCAACACAACGCCAGTCTCAAAGCCGACTATTGCCTCTGATCTGAGCTATGAGCGGGGTATGCAACGGATCCAGCCACCTTCGTTGCACTCACACCTCCTCCCAGAGACTAACTTCTTTGTTGCACCTAACCAGAAAATACGGAGCTCTCAGCTACTCTCAGACATCTCTCCCTCAAGCAAACAAAAAACCCCACAGTAACTCTACACAATGGATACATTTCATCGCCACCCTACTTTAAGGAATCACTGTAGTTTGCTAGTGCTTGCATTGATTGGGGACCAAGATGGTGCGTTTGAAAGTTCTCGCGGAGCTCAAAGTGCAATGACCGCAACGACAACGGCCAATCATGGAAAAGGTTGCACCACTCAAAGCACTAGAATTGACCCTTCCAACGCCTCGTACGCCTTAAAAGTTGAACAACCTTTATTGTCTTCAAACCAATTATTGAAATTTGAATCTAATTAGGGCTAATCTATATAACAAAAAATGAGCCTTTTAAAAACAACTCCATTTCCTCTGCATTAATATTATATAATAACTTGTATACCAACCCGTTGTCCCCAATGGATAATGTAAATTTAGATAAGGTAACTAAAATTGCAAAAGTAAAATTAAATTAAAATCCATGTCCCTACTTAAGTCCCCAACCTCCTCCTCGGAAATATCTCCCAGTTATCTCCTAGTTAAGTAGTGGGTATCACCTCGGTATCGATGATATCAATCACCGCTTTTATCATATGAACTAGCTCTCAACAAGGAGATTCCTCCATATCCACATCCAAAGCATAGTGGTCAAGCACGGTACTAATCTCTGTAGGGAAAGTCATGTGAGCGCCTCAGTATCAACGTAGTATCCCCACAATATCAAACCAATATCACTCATGGATTACAAGTATCATTGAAAGGATACCTCATACACAATCCATCCCTCCCACAAGTTATATGTGGCTAACTTACAACCTTAGCTAACTATAACCTCAACCAACTTATAACCATTCTTGACGTAATAACCTCCGCTAAGACTTGTACTCACTAGCGCTATCGAGTGCACCACTCCGTCTCTTCCACTCGTAGGTGAAGTCAGGCTTAACTTACTGAACCTCTATTAAAACCTCAACTAACTACAACGTCTACCAAAACCTACACAAAAAAACAAAATAAAAATACAACAAAACAAAGCCCACATATATGGAGCAGACGACAGACATCTAATTACTACACTAGTTGCTAGATTACAATGGCTATGGAAACAATACCATGATGCACTACAAACCCCCATTAACCTTGAACCAACACCCCAACCATTTGAAACCGAAATTTTTTGGCCATACCAAAGATATGAATACTAAATACCAAAAAATGACCTCCTTAACCTCTAAATTTCTTTGACAATTTCACACCAAAAACACTTCAAAACTGCTTGTTTTAGTGCAATGAGTGAGGACGACACAAAACACTTTGCATTCTAGTTTTAACCGTAGGATCTCAATTAAGACTTATTAAATAACTTACACAAAAAATTCATAAAGTTTGACCACACGGATATTATAATTGTGATATTATAGTGGTTGTAGAGAAAGGGTCCACTTTCTTCCCTGCATTTTGTGGATCAAGAGACTTTGACTTCACTTGGTGTCAAATTTTTTCATTGTACAAGGTCTAAATCCATTTCCATCATGTTAAGCATGATATTCGTTCCTTGTACTCCAATTTTTAGAGGTAGAGAAAGGGTCTAGCAGATTCAAAAAATTGTGCAAGGAGTGAAGGTTCTAAATAATGTCAATTTGCGTTATATTTTTTTGTGGACTTAGTATGTTTGGAATGAGAATCCAAATGGTCAATAAGAACGTTTTCACCACATCATGCCGTGGAAAAAATAAAAAGTAAAAAATATGATGATCTCAAAGTTTAATGTGAAAATGAAGAAGTTTTTTTGGTACCTTGCCTGACAATGTTTGATAATGTGTGAAAATGTTTTGACTTGGATTTATATGCCTTTTTTTTCACTACAGACGAGATCTTTTTTGACAATCTGAAAGGAAGAAATATTACTTGCTGGTATTGAAAATCTCACATTCAATAGAGTGTCCTTGCAAAAGTTTTTGAAGTTGCCTGACGTGCCCGCTCTCCCCATTTCAACTTCAAAATCGTATAACTTTTTCATTATTTGTCGAATTTAGGAAAAAATTGGACTCACACAAAGCTTTTAGTAATGTCCATCTACATTAAAAAATTTAAAGAAAATTGTTATAAAATGATACCATAGGAACCTGCCTGAACCTTCTAGAGTCCCCCGAAGGGACTCTTGGAAATTTAGGGGTTAAACATGCACACTACACACTACCTGACCCTCTGCTAGACTCTATTATCACATCCTTTAATATAACAAAATCATACTTCTCATCCGCCGTCACATGTTCCACAAAAATTTCAAAGTTTTACTCTTCATTCGAGCGAGATAAAATATTTGGTTTATGTGGGAAAGCATATGACTATAGGTGGAATGGAATAGGCCTTGCACATCCCCACAATGACAAAGAAACACAACAAGCAATACATTGGGCACGACTAGCAGCAAACAACGACTCTAATGATACCACCACTATTATCATCACAACCGACACCAATTGGTACAAAAACTCTAACCCACAATTGGACCCATTCCCGGACTTCATATCATAGCATTATTTGAAGGGGACTCATTGACGTACATGGAACCTACGATACCATCGGAAATACAAAAGTCTCGTACTCTGCCATCAACCCTACGTGAGCTATGTATACATCACCAAAACGGAGAAATTGGCACATTAGAACACCTCCATCACCTCACACTAGCTGCAAAAAATCTCAACATCAATAATGTATACACCACAATTGCTCCACCCACATCTACACTAACCCATGTAAACCACAATAAAAAATAGTCTAAGATCCCTCTACAAATAACTTTACACCACTAACCCCTCCAACCCCATTAATTCCTAATTATCAATCTCACACCTTTCTCAAATTTGACCCCAATTTTAGTTACTACAACGACGGTTCCTTCAAAGAACAAACCGAAGCAAGTCCGGGACATTGGCACCGGGATAAAGCCGGCTATGAAATATGCAATTCCACCAAAAAAATGAAACTTGCCAAAAGACTACACGGACTCCAAAACACTCTTAGAGCCAAAATGATGGCTATTCATAAAACCCTCATGATAATTACCAGGCAATACCCCAACAAACGGGCACACATTTTCACGGATTGCATCAATATTTTACACCTCCTGAACACACATATAAAACACCCCATTCAATACAATAGCCATCCAGACAAAACTATCCTAATACACATGGTTGAAATGCTCCAAAATCGCATACAAATCACCACACTCCACAAAGTCTGAGCTCACGCTAACATCGACGGCAACAAACAAGCCGACTATGTAGGAAAAGAAGGTTGAGATAAAGCCTACCGAGATGCCAAACACCCCTACGAACAGGCCCATGCCACCCCATACCACTTCCATAGATATGAATGGCCCTCTATGGACAAAACCCTTGACAAAGGCCCCACAAGATTCTTGGATAAATACCTTAAAAAAAATGACCTCAAAAATATATTGGAAATACTCAGGGAAAAATTCTCTAATATTTATAAATGGACCTGTAATACAAACATTGACAACAAACTCTCCACCAAATTTTGGAAAAATCCGATAATCATAGACTCACAAAAAAGTGCCTCATCAAATTTCGCACCGGACAATAGATGGGAAACGCCCAAAAACAACTCTTCTTTGGCATAGAGAGATTCCCCTCCATAACCTGTTAAATATGCGCAACAAGGTGGGGATGGTTAGCGAGTAGCTCCGCAAAACCTGGTGAGGAGGGATAGGTGTTAGGCGCAAACACGAAGCATAAGGCAGTGAGGGTTGCTGGGTCTCATTGCAAATCCCATTATGCGCCTCGTTTTGTGCTAACATGGTGTTTCTAGGATGTGTAGTGTTGGAAGGGATTGCAATCTCTTGATCTGTTGTCATAAGCTGATATGGGTGCAAAGATTTAGCATAGATATGGGAGAGTAGATCTGAAGTGGGGACTCTGTGTTGGCCCAGATCTGGCCCTAGATCTTGTACTTCCATGTCAACTTTGCACATATGGATCTAGATCTGGGTACCGTACCACGACTAGATGCACCACACCTATCACCTCCTCAACTAGGACACAAGCACATGCACAAGATCGACCCATATCCACAATGGACACAAGACGAACACCGAAATGCAAGACCTGCTCACAAGGACCAACAATCGCCGATTTCAGCTAAGTTACACATACATATTATTTACTTTGTAATGTTTCAGCATTTGCACAAACATAGTGGTATCTTTCTAGTGGCTATTATGGTTTTTTCAAGAATGCCTAACCCCCATCCCAAGAGGTCACGAAGTAGTCCCAACCTAGGCAGATTAAAACAAGAACAGGCGCAAATTGACATGGAGCAACACCACTCTAAGTGGGGCGCCGAGACTTCGTCACACCAACCACATGTACCTGCACAAGTGCCACCAAACCAACATCAACTAGAGCAGTCCCAGACAAACATCAGCAGCATGAGAAAGACGCCGGAATACAGTCTGGAGAGACACGCAGCAGCGCACAGACGGCTCACGTACAAACTCCAGCAGACCAACGAAGAGCTCTGCTGCACGAGTTACACATCCCCTGCGGTACTAGCTGCACAGCCTTTGCAGGTACCGAACAAACGTTACCAACCGCACATCCTCGACCAGAAGGACACCCTCGACCAGCCGCGCATCCTGAACCGGCCGCAAATCCACTGCGCATCCTCCGTCCCCGCCGTACAATTCGCTGAGACCAAGCCGGTGTGTCAACACATACTCCTCCAACTGCGGCATAGAGAACGGCCCCAAGTTACAGAGAATCAGCCACCATCAACAAGACACCAAATAACAACGGACGACATCAACACCCGTGAGGTAAGCTCCCTCACCTTTCGTTCATTTTACTCCCATAACAAAGCATTACTGTGGAGAATATGGACAGAAAATATCAAGACAAAAAACAAGGGAAGATATTATACACCACCGAAACCAGGCACACAAGAAGTGAAAGCCCCACAAATCAGCAGCTGGAACAGATCCAAGTCACGAAATCCGAAACACCAACACTATCACAGGATCAACTCAACCAGCAGCAAGGTACGCACACCTATCAATTACTTAATTACCACATGTTTCTTATCAGGTACCTCCAGGACAGACTGCACACTTCCCAGGCAGGCTGCAACCAGCAGAATAAGACACCGTAACAGTATCAACAGAGGAAGCACAAAGAGCAAATATGAGAAGCCACCACTTGCAGTACACGAAGAAGCAACAGCATCACAAGCAGGAGAAATAACAACCCCCTGGACTCACATCTCGCAAGACCCCATAAGACAGCCACAACAACATCAGCATGCATACAAGACCCCAAAGCGCCATGCAACAACAAGAGACGCTCAGACACAAGTAAGCACTCCCACCAACCTTCCAATTACACTCTCCCCTCCTTGCAAATTTCTAGTACATGCTGGCAGGAGCAATTCGAAAACCAGGAAAGTATATTATCAACGAAACCCTAGCTGCCACGACAAACCCAGAACCAAAATAGATCAAACGGCAGGAAGAAATCAACGGCACCACAGCCGTCAGGAAGAAATCAAACGGCAACCAGAAGCAGACAACCCTAAACGACCACAAACTCATGAACGACGTCGCTCATCAACCATAACGACATCCATCGGACATCAACAGATCACAAGGTATAAAACATGCTCCCGCCCTACATTCAAGTCCTCTCACTTTGTTCTACTGCGCACTCCCACTGTCCATGCTCCTAGGAAGCTAGGAACCATTTGCGCAGTATACAGGGAGAATTCGTACCTAAGAGGTGGCTGGCGGAAGAAAGAGCTGCTGATCTCGCAACTATCGAGGACGCCCAAGATCTGTGATGAATCTCTTACCCTTCTCCTTTTGTTTTCTATTAATCCCTTGTTGGTTACATGTAAGCATACTGACCCCTGCCTATCCATGTTGTATCGTCCTCAGTATTTACGTCACCTGCACAGCAATGAAGCACCACTAAAATCAACAGTAGATCCGTGCATAAGCCGCCCCGCAGGAGACAGAACGTACGTGAGACCTACAAGAAGGCGAAGCTACAAGCACAAGGAAGATCAAGATCCACAGGGGTACAACACTGAAGATCAGCTGAAGATCGCAGGACTTGGAGCCTTACCTGTACACGGAACGAAGGAATCCCTGCTGCCTCCAGTCGTAGCTCCTGTTGGCCGTCGCTGCACAAGGACGCCGCCACTTTTCCGCGCCACCACAACCTGGAGACAGGGCAACATACGTGGTGAGCCCCCCTCCCGACACAACACAGCAGATCTACGCAGGACCGCTGCCAACCTTCAGCAACCTCCTACCCCACCCAAACCCCAAGACGGACCTGAAGCGGTTGCAAGGACGGAGAATCGTGGTGCGCCGTCACACTTCCAAGTAGCTGTCGTCTCCTCCGCAGCAGGTGTGGTCTGTTGGAGGAGATCGTCTTCACAACTTCCGTCCGCTGCAACCCAAGTAGAAGATCAAGGTCGCAGGAGGCCCTGCCACAAAAAACCCACAAGCAACGATTCAGGGCCTGAGCACGGAGAGCACAGGAGGGGGCATTGCTGTAGGTTCGCCTGGAGGAGAGTATACAAAAGCCACAGAAACAAATCTGTTTCTAAGCTCCGGTGGAAGGGACGTGAAGACGACCGCAGGCGCAACACATCTGTCACAAACAGCCGAGGAGCAAGAAGAAACTGTGGAGAGGCGGAGCAAGAGTGCGAGGTGTGCGCACACCCAGGCGCTGAGTGGAGCACAGAGTTCGAGGGCAGAAAGTTCGGGAGCAGCACGTCTGCTACAGACAGTCGGAGGTCGGGAGGAGATATTGAGCATGAGTACAAGATAATCGGACCAGAACATATCGACCACGACCACAAACTGTGGAGTGGGCACAAGGCGGAAGCACACAAGTACTGGCGAACTCAGACAGTAGGGGACGAGCACCATCGATCGAGGCAAGAAGGCTGGAGGGCAGGAGGTGACAACAGAAGAGAACTTGGTCAAGTGGGAAGGACGTGCGTGGGTTTGGGGTCTGGGGTGCAGTTGGACTGTGCCTGCGAGGGTTTGGGGCCTCGGGAGGAACTGAACCCTGCCTGCAAGGGTTTGTGGCCTGAGGAACAAGTGGGCTCTGCCTACGTAGCTTTGAGGCCTAGGGGCAAGAGCGGGAAACCTCCAAACACGCAACGGACACTCATTAAGATTCGAGGACAGAAGATAGGAAGCACTCGGTGGAGTGCAGTCAAATCTTGGAAGACACAAGAAAGCAACCTACGCAGGAGGAAGAAGACTGCGTGGACATACTGGGAGGAGAGCCCCTGTCTCAAGAAAGCCAATTCAAGACAATCAGGTCAATACCCCCTCTCACTCCCCTTACTAGTTATTTGTCTCTGTCATCAATGGGCTTATTTTGCAAACCCATCGACATTCGCACAAATCATCTATAAATTTTCACTTACTTGGGGAGGTGACCTATTTTCTGGCACCTCCCATGCGTGTGTGTGTGTTGTAAATATTAGGCAACATAACAGCCCCCCATTGAGCACCTTCTTCTTCCATAAGATGGTGCAAATGGTCATTAAACAATGGTGTATACTTTGCATAAGTTGTGTTACCAATGTTGTTGCAAGTAAGTACTTCTTCTTAACTATAAACTCTCAAATAGGCCCACAACTTAATTTGTGGAATGAGGTTTTAGTTAAGGTGATAAGAAGTCATTTGAATGGAAAAAACAAATACAAACTTCAATTCTTTCTTTTTGTTTTGTACAGAATGGCGTCAACTCCAAGTATTGCATCTACCTCCAAAAAGCTTTTCTCTGACAGTCAAATGATTGAAGTAGAAATTGTGAGTCAAAAAAGGTCTAGTGGTGCACAAATCCTTTCAAGCCAAAAGAAGGTTAAGGGCAAAGAAATTCATCAATTTCAACGTCCTCCCTTTTGGCTAGGATTTCATGCACTCAATGCACTTGCCATGGACCAAGATCTTCCTATGGAACCAAAGTATTCTGTGAGTGAAATGGTTAGAATGGGTATAAGTCATGAGGAAGCACTGGAAAGTAATGTGTCCAACCCCGCCTTCCCATATGTCATTCAAGAAGAATGGCCTTCCAAGAGGAATGATAGGGAAGGGGGCAATCATTACAATCTAACCCAACTCCCTCATGAGCTTGAGATTGATGAAAACGGGTTTGCGTTGGATTATCACATTGCCATCTTCTTTGAATTAGGGGAACTTGTGATACTAAAAGATGATGTGATGAATATGGTCGTTGCAAGATTGAAACACATGAACATTGAAGTGGGGGAAATACTTGGTGAACCCATTGCAATCATGTGTTACCATGGGTCGAAAAGATGGAGTGGGTCAATCAAAGTACACCTCAAAAATCCTAAAACGGATGGAACGGGGCTCCTACAAGGTCTTCGACCGTTCATCCTCAAATTGGATGAACAAAATTGTAGGGGAAAAGTGAGCAAATCCTTTGACTCCATTGCCATTGCTAGTTTACTCTCTATAAGAGTAAATAGTGCAAATCTCAAAAGCAAGAAATGGTATAATATGTTTGAAGAAGTCGTGAAGGATGGTTTTTCTAGAGGTCTAGATTTTGAAGTGACCAATATCCAAAAAAATGAAGGGGCGGACTTTGCTTGGATTAAAGCACCGTCACCGGAGGAAGCTAAAAGGATAAGGTCACTCAAAATTTCATTTTCCAATGAGCTGATGGATGCATCATTTGCAAGCAAGGAAAAAATGTCGGAAGATGATAAAGCGAAGAAAAATGCCGTAGTTCTAATTGTGAAAAATTTAAACAAGACCAAGTCCACCTCGTCACTAGAAGAAGGTATAAAAGCATACATGGGTGAAAGAAATGTGGCAGGTGTCTTCTTTCGATTGGAAAATAATAAACATATAGGGTCTTGCAATGTCCAATGTCTAAATGCGGCTGTATACAAAAAGTTTGTCAAACAAAACGCAAAAATATTAGGAAAGTATGTTGAATTTTGTCCCCATCCAAAAAGTTTGGATGGAATAAATGCACCAACGGCCGAAGAGCTTGCACGACTTGGCTTCACCGATGTGAACACTGCCCTAGCCAACACCGTGCAAGCTTTGGAAAATGCACCAACACAAAACTTCACCAAATCGGACCTCAACCGAATGGTTGAAGAAGCTGTAAACAAAGGTGCAGTGACAACAATGGGGGAAATAAGGAAAGAAATGAGTTTGCTCAAAGATGAGATTGTGGAGGAAGCCAGAATATATGCGGACAAAGTCCAAGCCGAATCCAATAGAAACTCAAGAGTCCAAATAGCCCTTCTCCAAAAACAAATGAGAATCACCTTGGAAACCCTCCAAGCCGACCATCCGGATACACTCGAAATCGAAGGCAATATGGACATGTCAAACTAGCGGTGACCAATGTAGCGGCGGTAAAAACTACATTTATAGTATATATATATACTAAAAACAAAAAACAAAAAACAATAATAAATAAAGTATCCCTAGATACTATAATACCAAAAATCACAATTTATAACAAAACACTAAACACTAATAACAAATCCAAAAAAATTATTATTATCCAAAATCAACAACAACAACAACAACAACAACAACAACAACAACAACAACAACAACAACAACAACAACAACAACAACAACAACAACAACAACAACAACAACAACAACAACAACAACAACAACAACAACAACAACAACAACAACAACAACAACAACAACAACAACAACAACAACAACAACAACAACAACAACAACAACAACAACAACAACAACAACAACAACAACAACAACAACAACAACAACAACAACAACAACAACAACAACAACAACAACAACAACAACAACAACAACAACAACAACAACAACAACAACAACAACAACAACAACAACAACAACAACAACAACAACAACAACAACAACAACAACAACAACAACAACAACAACAACAACAACAACAACAACAACAACAACAACAACAACAACAACAACAACAACAACAACAACAACAACAACAACAACAACAACAACAACAACAACAACAACAACAACAACAACAACAACAACAACAACAACAACAACAACCACAACCACAACCACAACCACAACCACAACCACAACCACAACCACAACCACAACCACAACCACAACCACAACCACAACCACAACCACAACCACAACCACAACCACAACCACAACAACAACCACAACAACAACAACCACAACAACAACAACCACAACCACAACAACCACAACCACAACCACAACCACAACCACAACCACAACCACAACCACAACCACAACCACAACCACAACCACAACCACAACCACAACCACAACCACAACCACAACCACCACAACCACAACCACAACCACAACCACAACCACAACCACCACCACCACCACCACCACAACCACAACCACAACCACAACCACGACAACCACAACCACAACCACAACAACCACAACCACAACCACAACCACAACCACAACCACAACCACAACAACAACCACAACCACAACAACAACAACAACAAAATGATGGAATTAGAATAAATAATAAAAAGAAGGAGAAAATAAGTATCATAACTACATATAACAAAAAAAGAAACATTAATAATGAAAACAATAATGGAAATTTTGTAATAAAGATACATAAGGGTAGAAGGGAATCTAAACCCAAAAACCATCAAAAGACAATGAATATTAAAATGGCAAAAAATAGGAAAATCAAGGAGAGTAGAAAGAGATATAATAAATTATATATGAAGAAGATAGATATTTATAAAATTTCAAAGGTTTTAAATAGAGCAAGTAATATTAAAAATAAAAAAACAAAATCGGAGAGGATATGTAAGGAGAAAATAAAGGGTAATGTAAAAAACCATTATCATAAGAATACAAATAATGAGAACATAGCAACAAAAAACAGTACTAAATATAGAATATGCTTCCTAAGGGAATCCAAAATAAGGGATGGAAAATTAACCAAATTAGTAATGAGAAACACAAATTCTAGATTAAAAATAAGTAGAAAAGGTACTAAAAACAAATCAATACATACTAAAAATAGAAGTTGGAATACAAATTATAGAGATAAAAGTAAAGTTAATAGTAAAATTAAACTTGAAATATATAAAGATGAGAAGAATTTGCGTTTAAAGAGTAGAAATTTGTTGGGAATGTGTGGAAGTCGGATTGAAGCGGGGATGGCCGGGAGGCCGTCTTTTGGCGCGACGTGCGCGCCAAAAATAGACTTGCTAAAAATAGAAATCCTAATAAAAGTAAGAATATATATGAATCTTTTTGAAATAAATATCAATCTGTTTTTAGAAATTATATTTTTAGACAAAATATGTTTAGAAACAAATCTTTTAGAAAACTCATTATTTAAATATACGGGTACATATACTGATACGTATACTGATACATACACCTATGTGTATACTTATAAATATACTGATACAAATACTGGTATGTATAATAATACACATACTGGTAAGTATATAAACATAAATACTGATACTTATACTAATGCAAATACCAATACAAATATTGGTACGTGTACTCATACGGATACTAACAAAAATACTAACAAAGATACTGATACAAATACCAAGACAAAAATTGTGACATACACTAATACAAACATACAAAAGAATACTAATGTAATACCACATAAAACTACATACACACACACAAAGACAACCACACACCATCAACGAAACACATACATATACATACGCACATACAAAGACAAACACATACAATCAAAAAAACACAAATACCAAAGCCACACTCAAAAACAAAAAACTCTAAAACAAAACAAAAAAAAACCCATCTACTACAAACTACTAATATTAATTGGAGGCGACATGGAGACTAACCCAAGACCTATGCCGAACATATTAAATAGACACCCCGCTTCGCACAAAAAGAATGCCAAAACATATTTCATACCAAATACTAATACAAACACCAAAACAAACAATTGTACAAACCACAAAGTATATAATAACACCGCATATGAAAAAAGGGACTTAAAAGCCACTTTAAAAACCAACATAAACCCACATACAAATAGTCTTAAACATAATAGTTACATATGCACACGGACAAAAACAACCAAGAAAAAATACAGCCAATCATACATACATCCATACACTACTAAAACAAAAACAACCACAAAAAACACATGGACAAAAAATAAACTAAAGACGAAAACAACTACACCTACTATAAAAATAAATAAACCCACAACTCACACACAAAATACAAACATCCACCTACCCCCAAACCAACAAGTCATTAATAACACAACAAAGCCTTTAAAATACACCACTAAACATATATACCACAAACTTCTACTACTTCTAGGAGGAGACATTGAAACCAACCCGGGACCCATGCCCAATATACTAAAAAGACATCCTACATCACATAAGAAAAATGCCAAAATCTACTTTATGCCTAATACCATAAAACTCCAACCAGAATATGAACACATTAGAAAACCCTTCGCACCATTTCTAAAAAACACACATACATTACACCACATACACAACACTTCCCACCCAAACATTGCCCAATACGTACAACAAAAAAATATGCATCCACCACCCCACATCTTATATGCACTAATAATCACTACTCATCCAAACATAGATGAATGTAACCAACTTCTAAATCCACAAAATTTGAACACAATTACATGGACTAATACACTCCTACAAACCTTACTAACCTTACAAAATCCACCAGAACGACACATTTACACTCCACACCCCTATACTGAATTCCTAGTAGACAACCAAAATATTATAAACAATGAGAATTCAATACATAAAAGACTATACGACTTCTTACATAGTCAAGACATACCACCCTCAAATGATATAATAAAACTAAAATTCCCTTACCTCCCTAACAACCTCATAAATGAATCACTAAAATGTCTAGACCCTATACCAGAATACACCCACCCACCTCCACCTCTTCCCTACATCCCTCCTCAAAATCAAAACCAAAACATTAGACCAAACCAAGAAAATACATACATAATCACATGGAATGCCTCCTCACTAAACACTGCCCTTCCTAGCTTACAAACTTTAGTTACAAACACAGACACACCACCGGCTCTTATAGTTATACAAGAAACAAAACTAACCGCCACAAAATCTACAAAATATATACAAAATATATTTCAAAACTATAAACTCATCTTTAACAATACACATGCACTTACAAGATGCATGCAACAAAGGAGACCATACACACCGGGCCGCGGTGGCCTCCTTACATTAATACACAAAAAATATACATTCCCAGGCAACATCAACAAAATCCCTACCCCAATGCACATATCACCATACATTCAAATAATTAAAATCACTAATCACCCACTACAACCGTGGTTAATCTTTCACATGTATATGCCATCCCATCCCGAAGATACTAGATTTCTCTTAGATATACAAAACACTATTACATCCCATATTAATAATCATCCCAATCATACATACCTATTATGTGGAGACTTCAATAGAGACATAGCGCTAATTGGCCGCCAAAATGGAAACCACCACACCCCCCCTCAAAACATTGATTACCAATGGCGCCGCTTCACAGAAAACTTAAACTTCACTTACATCAATACCGATACACAATTCTCTAGACAAGGTGGCTACAATTATAGTGATTGGAGTCTAATAGATGGATTCTATATAAATACAAACAACAATACACAATGCACCTCCACAACAAACAAAGATATTATTCTCAACTCGGACCACTCACCCATACAATTGCACATCCCAAATAACACACTAATTAGTAGAACTCTTACAATCCCAAACAAAGACACTATGCGCATACTCAACCCCATCCCAAAAACCAACATAGAAAAATTCAACACAAAATTCTTCGAAGAGAACTCCATACAAATAGACTCCCTCATAAATACTCTTGAAAACAATAGTCAATTAACACAAGCACAATGGCAAGAAGCATGCCACTCTCTAGACAAACTCATCAATAAAATCTCTGATACACTAGAACAAACTTGTAGAGCACACCCATTACCCCAAATGACAAACAGAACCTCTCAACAAGGCGGGTATCTACCCCGCAAACTTTCTAAAACTTGGAAACAACACTTAACCACATACCATACCATACGTAAAACCATTAGAATTGTAAAAAACAACCCTCAATGGCGTAACCACCCCATACACAACGAACTACTAACTATGCAACACATCCAAATCCCTACCCCGCCGCCTCCGGACCTTCCCCACGATACATGGATAAAAGATATCGCGCTAATTGCAAAAAATGCCAACATACAAGCCCGGAGAATAATCACAAAATACACAAAAGAAAACATTAAAAAAGCCATCTCAAAATACAGACAACTATACGAAATCAGCCCCAAAAAAATTAACAAAAAAGTCTTCAAAAACCTTGAATCCCCACCAATGGATTGTATCAAAGATCAATATAATAATATTCTAACCAGCCCCGAAGACATTGCGAATGAAATATTTAACCAACAAACAAAAACCAATAGACCAACGGTACCAACATGTAATTATCAGCCACAACATACAATAGAATGCACATGTGCAATACGCCAATACCCTTGGCACGACCTGGACGGATATACCCTTGACAAACGGGGCGAACCAGAAATTCCACTACATAAATACCTCAACAGAGCGACATACGACACATGCCTTCAAAATCTTGGAAACAATAAAGCCCCAGGCCCAGACCGCATACCAAACTCAATACTCAAAAACATGCCTCCAAGATTTCACAAGCTATTATTTCTATTCTTCTCCCACTGCTATAAACAAAAACAGATACCAAACTCATGGAAATTAAGTACAACAATTCTACTATACAAAAAAGGCGACCCGTCCATACTACCCAACCATAGACCAATTGCACTAGCTAACACAATATACAAACTCTTTACCAGTACACTCACCTCCATACTATCCTCATACGGCGAAAAATTCAAAATCCTACATGATAGTCAAGAAGGATTTAGAGCAGAGAGAAGTACCGCACGACAAATACAAACTATAATAGCCGCACTAGAAGACGCAAAGTTTACTAACCAAGATATATACATACTATACGTGGACTTCAAAAATGCCTTTGGCTCAATTGACCATGCCCGACTTCTAGCAATAATGATGGACCTTGGTTACCCAAAAGATGCAACTACACTTGTTGGAAACATATATTCTAAATCATCTACATGCTATACCGGTGAACACTTTGGGAAAACAAAACCTATACCCATCCAAAGAGGAACTATACAAGGGGATACCCTCAGCCCATACCTATTCATTATATTTCTAGAACCACTACTCAGATGGCTAGAAAGAGGAAATTACGGATACACGTTTGGCACATCACAGGTCATAATAAACTCTGCCGCATACGCAGATGACCTAGCCACCATAACTAACAAAATAAAATCAATCCAAATACAACTAAATAAAATTGATAGATATTGTAAATGGGCCGGTATGGAGGTAGGTGTCCCAAAATGTGCCGCTACCGGATGCCCAAACAAATCCAAATTGAACCCTACCACTTTCAAAGCCCTAATGCAAGCCTCGAACATCAACTACCGCAATCAACCGATCCCCATACTACACCAAAATGAACCATACATATACTTAGGCACAAACCTTGTTCCCTCACTAAAATGGAAAATCCAAATCCACACCACAACGACGAAACTCATCAAACAATGCAAAGAACTAACAACATGCCCAGCCACCATGAAACAAAAAATAAAAATGGTTGATACCGTACTACGCCCAGGTGTGGCATATAGTTTCTACGGTGTACCATACTCTATGCCAGCTATCAAAAAACTTGATAAAAAAATAATAGCCATACAAAAAACCATATGTGGATTACCAAAATGTATGTCAAACGCAATAACCCAACTACCACATAACCTATTTGGACTTGAAGCTTTCTCCCTCAAAAACGCATACCTCCGATGTATAGGCGAACAACTGCAAAATGCTTTAAACGATAAAGGAAGACTTGGGAAAATATATAATGGATTAACTCACTATGTCCTTGCCCAATATGGTGGTGCCGAAAACATACCAAGAATTAAAAAAAGTGACTGTATAAGATCACCAATAACACGAACATTCTTCTTATTAAAACATATAGCTAAAGCCCACCTTAAAAGTACGCTCTCAAACTTCCTCACTAATCCTACAACACTAGAAATACTATGGCGCCAAGAGACATTAAATCATAACACACTCAATGCCCAACTCTCCCAAAAGCTTCTACAAAAACTCCTCTCAAAAAATATTTTTGAACTAAACCAAATTACTTTACCTAACGGTACACACATCATGAACAATGAGGACTTCAAAACCTACCACTTCACCCCATCTAAACTAATCAAAAGTGCCCTAAGTGTTGCTAAACAACTATTTTGCCACCTAACATGCCCCACTATATGTCATACTCCTTGCAACATACACTCGTACTCTCATACACTTAAAGATCCATTCATCACCCTCAACAATAACATCATCCCAAGAAATATTCCCACACCAACCAATCCCCCTAACCCTCCACATACATACCACCCCCGCCCCCCAACATACATCCCCAAAAATCCTACCACATACCCCATTAATAATATCATAAACCATAAACATATCCAACACACAGACACAAATAACATTGAAAATACCTACACAAAATATCTATGCCAATGGCAACACAATGATAATACATACAATAAATGGCTCCCCCAAAGAGACCTTTTTCCACGACATGACACCAATACCTCCACACATAACACTGAAATATTAAAACAATACTATCAAAAGATCCAAAACAAAATATACTCAGATATCATCCTTGCCCACCATCCACAAGAACAATTCTTAGACTCAAGGTCCGTAACACCACCCATAATAATCCCACTCTTAAACATCTACACGACAGAATGCAACCCCGAAAATGATATCCTCACATCCTCAAACACTATTCAAATAGATAACAATCAAGCACATCTATTTGAAGAAAACGGCCGACATTTACACACCATCCCCCTCACCCGACTCCAATGGCTATGGAATCAATATAATACAAAATTACAAACTCCTACAAACATCGAACCAAAGACCCAACCCTTTGAAACCGAACTAATATGGCTCTACCAAAGGTATAAATACCGAATACCAAAAACTGACCCCCTCAAAAATGCCCAATACACAATACCCACTGTCATTTTAGACTCACTGATCTCATCCTTTAATATCGAGCAATCATACTTCTCTTCCCCGGTCACATGTTCTACCAAACTAAATAAATTCTACTCACCCTATGAAAGAGACAAAATATTCGGATCCCTAGGAAAGGCTTTTCACTACAAATGGACCGGTAATGGCATAGCCCACCCCCACAACGAGAAGGACATGGAACAAGCCATACATTGGGCTAGACTTGCCGCCAAACATGATCCAAACAATACAAAAACAATCATCATCACACCGAACAATAATTGGTACCAAAACAACAACCAACATCCAAACCCATTCCCAGATTCCCATATCATTGCAATATTTGAAGCAGACACAATACCATACGAAGAACCTACTATTCCACCCGAGCTAAAAAAACCCCGAATAGAGCCATCTACATTACAAATACTATGCGTCCATCATCAAACTCAAACCCTTAATTCCCTAGAACAACTTGAGGAACTTACCTCCATAACAAACAATCTAGGCATACACCGACTGTACACAAAACTGGCCCCACCAACACCCATACAAACCCCCGTAAACAAAAGTAAAAACTGGTCAAAACTAAAATATGTCAACAACACATTAAACTACTCTGTCATACCTCCCCCTCTTCCAGACTATCAAATCCATACCACACAAAAATTTAACCCCACATACAGTTATTACACCGACGGCTCCTTTAAACCACCAGAACAAATTAGCCCGGGATCTTGGCGCAGAGAAAAAGCTGGCTATGGCATATATAATTCTACCAAAGAAATTAAACTAGCCAAAAGACTTCATGGACTACAAAATATCCTCAGAGCAGAACTCATGGCCATCCACAAAACACTACAAATCATCACAACAAAATACAATGATGAACCCGCACATATATTCACCGATTGTATAAATGCACTCTACCTACTTAACACTCAAATAACACATCCTACCCTTCACAATAGCCACCCCGACCAAACCATATTAACATCAATGGTCCAAATGTTACAAAACCGTACACAAATCACAACCCTCCACAAAGTGAGAGCCCATGCTAACATTGATGGCAACGAACAAGCAGACAAACTAGCAAAAGAAGGGCGAGAAAAAACACACAAAAACGCCAAAGACCCACACGAACATGCCCATGCTACCCCATACTACTTTCAAAAAGAAGATTGGCCTTCTAAAGAAGATACCCCTGACAAAGGCCCAATTAGATTTTTAGGCAAATATCTCAAAAAACAAGACCTCTACAACAACCTTGACACAATTTCAGAAAATATTCCTAACATAGAAAAATGGACTAACAATAACGACATAGACAATGAACTCTCTACAAATTTTTGGAAAAACCCCATCATCTCAGACTCGCAAATAACATGCCTCATCAAATTCCGTACGGGTCAATATATGGGAAACGCTCGCAAACAACTCTTCTTTGGAATAGAAAGATTCCCATCCATAACATGTCCCATATGCCCCTCAACGGACCCCGACACATGGCTCCATGTCCTACTCAAATGCCAAAACCACCACATTCACTCTCTAATTGTTAAAAGACATAATAAAGCGGTATGGGAAATCCGAAAACTAATCACCTCCTATAATAAATCGAGATGTTTTATACTAATGAACGCCGGTACTTATAATAACAATCCACAAGAGAATACGGTCCCCCCTTGGCTACTCCCATGCTCGTGTATGACCCAAAGATGTCATTGCAACGCTAGGCTCAAACCAGACATCCTTTGTGTTAAAGGCTTACCATACAATGACCCACCACCCGATAACATCAACCAAGACTACACCATTCAATTCATTGAATTCACATATTGCAACGATAGATTTTCCCCGGAAACAATCCAAAATAAAATAGATAAATACCAACCCCTTATTGACGACATCATCGCCCTCGGATGGAATGTCGACCCCCTTATTGTAATCACATCCGGCGCTCGTGCCACCACCTTTATCCCATCTATGAAATCTCTAGAAGATACCTTCAAGATACCTATTGAAACTATTAAAACCTCCTTTAAAAACATTAACACCATCGCTATTCAATATGCCATGTCCATTCTATTACATAAACGCAAAATCGAAAACAATCAAGCCCTCCCCGATACACATGACCCCCCTTAAATTCTTCTCTCGCGTTGAGTTATTTTGACTGGTTGGTTTCGAGGTTTTTGACTACTTGCTTGATTTTTGGTTGGTTCGACCAAAACTCCTTAAGAGACTTGCGTTCTTCTTCTTTTTAGGATTGGTTAGTTGGCTAATTGCTTGGTGTGTGATTTGTTGGTTGGTCGATTGGTTTGTGGTTCCTGGCTACCTGTTACATAGTGTCTACCCTCGAGAGAGGGAAGTAGTTCCAGCTTACTAATTCCTTGTCCTGTGGGCATGGTCTTAGTAGTGGAACGAACAGACACTTTATTCACGCCGGCCTCCTTCGGAGACCGGCGTTCTTCTTCTTCTTCTTCTTTGTTAAATATGCAACACTACAAACCCGTCACATGGTTACACGTCTTACTCAAATGCCATAACCCTCATATACACGCCCTAATTGTCAAACGCCACAACAAAGCGATGTGGGCAATTCGCAAATTAATTATGTCATAAAACAAATCCCGTTGCTTCATTCTCAAGAATGCCGAAACTTGTAATGACAACCCGTAAGAAAACACCGTTCCTCCATGGTTATTACCATGCACATGCGGTACTCAAAGATGTCATTGTAATGCAAGGTTTAAACCCGACCTATTATGTGCTAAGGGCTACCATACAATCACCCCCACCGACCCACATGGACCCAAATCTCACTATTCAATTTATTGAATTCAAATATTGTAATGATAGATTCTCACCGGAAGCTATTGCAAACAAAATAAATATCAATCACTCTTCAATGATATTCAAGCACTCGGATGGAAAGTAGACCCCCTCATTGTCATCACCGCGAGTCACCTAGAGCCACTACCTATATCCCCTCAATGACTACCCTTGAAGAAACATTCAAAATTCCCATTACCTCAATCAAAACCACCTTTACAAATATTAACACCATTGCAATCCAACTTGCTATGTCCATACTCCTAGACAAAAGAAAACTTGAAAACAACCAACCCATCCCGGACATGCTAGACCCCCCTTGAAAAACCTACTAAACTTCACCTCAATAGCCCCCTATCGTCATGGGTTCTCTATTCATGGTTACTTTTACGTGGCAATAGTGTCTATCCTCGAGAGGGGGAAGTAGTTTCATACCACTTACCCATGTCCGGTGGACATGAACTTTATGGTGGTACAATCAGACACTTTATTCATGTTGGCCTTCCTGCGGGGACCAAAGTTCTTTTTTCTTCTTTTACTAAAACCCCAACTCACTAAAACCACTATCAAAACCTTAGCCAACTAAAACCTCTATTATAACCTCAATTAACTATAACCCCTATCAAAACCTCAACTAACTACAACCTCTACTAAGACCTCAACTAACTATAATCTTTACTAAGGGAGGTTTCACATGCAGACCAAGTGTTGAGAGGCCGAATGCTACTTGCAATTCAATTGGTCTAGAGCCTCAAAATTGGCCTTGGTCAACCTCTCGGCTTTCACACACGGACCAAAGATTGAGAGGCCAAGGGCATCTAAAATGCCTACATGGCAACACTTTTTGGAGGTTTTGGTGCCAAGAGTTCGGTCCGTCCAGAGAAGTTTGGGTTACGATTCTTGTTCGGACCAAACTCTTGCGGAGGTGCCAAACATTTTTTTCATAAAAATATAAAGGTTTGACAAGATCCCAATTGTTAGATATAGACAATAACTTATTTTATCCTAAAATGTTTTACCCAAATTCTTTACCCAAATATAAAACTCAACTTCTTTTACCTAAATTTTTTACTTAAATTGTTTTTGTTCGAATTTTCACCTGAAATGTTTTTACCTGACTTTTTTTTTGTACCGGTGCTTATGCTGGAATTTTTTGTGTAATGAGCATTATAACCATTTTCTTGATTTTTTTTACCAAAAATGTGTTCCCTTGTAGACTCCATGGCTAGAGAATGTGAGCGAGGAAAATTTTCTGAAAGTAAGACCCTCAAGAAGTAGAAATTGACTTGGAATTTGCCAAATGGTATGGGTCTCGGCCTCTCAACTCGGTCCCTCAGGCTTTCACACTACAAAGACCCAATCTCCGCAAATTACGTACTGAAATATTTTTTTCCAACTCCAAAACTCGGCCTCTCGACATAGTTTGGTCCACGGTCCACGTGTGAAACCCTCTTAAGTTTTTACTGCCTCCATCCACCGGCGCCAGACTTGTGGGAGGGATGAGTGATCAAGCTTTACAGACTCATCCAAGCTTGAAAGTGTAAGATTCTTCTTCCATCACTGGTCGTCATCTTTGCGTTCTTGATCCATATAATGATCATCGTCGCCGAGACGCATCTGTTCTCTTGAACTATGCACACTTCGGCAGGCTGCTTCTAGGTTTCGATCAGGTGGGGTAGCAGTGCCGCTCTAGCTTCTTGGTTCACCGATTTCTAGAAGTCTGGAAGATGCGTTGTGCTGAGTACTGACTACTCAGGTTGCTTACTTTGTTGCAGTGATCTCCTGTTGAGATAGTTAATTTGGTGTTGACGTTTTGAATAAGAAGGGCGCGTTCCCATCTTCCTAGATGCGGTGGAGCAGATGTGAAGTTGTACAGAACCTCGTAAGTTATATCCTCACAAAGGTACCGTAGACGCTGATGGAATTTCTGATCGATTTATGGTGGGAATCTCGACTGCTTTCTGTGATCATCTGTACTCTAGATTAGGGTTTCCAGATGCAATCAACTGAACAGTGAAGAAAGGTCTTCGTATCCGATTTCCTGATAAATTTTGTTGATTTTATTTACATAATCACCATAATTTTGTTCCGGATTTTGCACATGCTTTGGAACAAGAGTCCGCCGAACTCTACATAACCATAATCAGAGTCCGTTTTCGAAGCATGTCGAGAAGAAAGCCGAACGAGATGAGAATCATTCTTGATGACTCGAGAGAAACGAAGCGATGTCGGTCATCATGTGCTCCGCAATCCCGACCTGATCGAACTGGCCCATCAGGTGCACGCCGTCGTCGTAAAATAAAACCTGAACACGTTTTCCAGCCCTCTTCATATCCTCGGCATATCTCATCTGCAAAATGACAGACTCCGTGAGAACGAGGTTCACGATCCAAGCCAGAAGTTGACAGCAAAATTCACGCATCAATCCAAGCACCTCACCTGCCGATCCTGCAGAAGATCACGCCCTCCAACGAACAGGATCACAGGCGGAACTATGACGCGCGATATGTCAACTTCCGCGTTGGCCCCAAACACATTTGACACCGCATGGTCGCGAGTAGCGCCGGGCGGAAGAAACGCCTTCCAGAACCAGTCTAAGAGCTCCTGGGACAGGATCAGAGGGTCCCTGTCCTGGAGCTCAAGGGGCGTCCTCTCCTGGCCCCCGAAGAAGGGCTGGATCAGGATTAACCCCCGAATTGTCAAACGATCCAGGTTCTTCGCTTGGATTCCAACGTGGTGGACGATGTTGCCTCCGGCACTGTCGCCTGTGAGAAAGACGCGCGAGCGGTCGGCGGACGCGGGGAGATGCTTCTCGGACTTCTCGGAGTTGAGCCAGTCCAGGACGGCGTGCGAGTCGTCGTAGGCTGCAGGGAATTTGTGTTCCGGTGCTCGCCTGCAAGCGGAAGAGTAACGCACCTAAGAACTCAACATCTTAAGAGGATACTACTACACCTTAGAATTAGAATCAGAACTCAAAAGTTCAAAGGATGTACTTGCAAGTTACAGTCAGAAGCAAAACTCAACATTTCGGAGGACAGAGATTAGTACACCCCAGAGACAAAGAACCCGGCATTTGAGAGGATACAGATTACTACAACACCCCAGAAACAGAATCAGAATCTAACATTTCAGATGACTACAACTCAGAATCGAAAACAGAGCTCACAATTTCAGATGGATAGAGTATACTGCACCTCGGCAACGGAACCAGAGCTCAAGATTGCACAAATTGCAGAGATTACTACACCTCAGAAACAGAATCAGAACTCAGTGCCTCACCTGTAATGCACAGAGACCACAACCGCACGACACTCCTTCGCCAAGCGCCGGCAGAAGCGATCGTAAATCACAAAGTCGGGTTTCATGAACACGAATCCGCCGCCGTGGTAGTAAACAACAACAGGCATCGACGTGTCAGGCTAAACACACCACACACAATCAGACCTCTCAAACTCCGAATTGGGTCAACCAATGCACTCCACAGTGAGGAAAAAAAGCATTACCTGAGAGGTGGGGACGAAGATGCGGACCCACACGCCCGTCGCGGAATCGACAACCACATCAACCGAAGAAACTCCGTCAGTCACCTTCACTTTCACAGAAAGCATCCATTCCACAATGTCCGCCACAGTGCGGTTCACTGTGCCATCGCTGCGGCGGATGACTTTGAGCGCCGCCAAACAACGCGACAAAACGCGCAACGCCCAAAGCGAAGTCATAATCTGACCAAATCAAATCAAGTGAATGCATGATCAGCTATGGCGTCTATGCACGAACTCAAACCACACGAGACGTTCACAAATCAGGAGAGAAGAGCTGCTGCTGCAAGGTCACAGATCACACATCAGGAGAAAAGCTGCTGCAAGCTCACCGTTCCACGACCTCACTTCCTTCACCTCCGAAAAAACTTCGCACACCAACAAGAGAAGAGCTCGATATCAGCTCGGCCACATGCGAAAAGCTCTGGCACCGCCATCGTGAAAAGTCGACAGACACTAATTCCATCACATGATTCCGTCTGCCACAACCCGTGACAGGTCGTAAGCTTGATACCCAGACGACGAAACCCGTGCACGCGCTACCGCGGTTCTCGAAACTAAAAATGGTTGTTGTGCTCTTGTCGCAGATTGCAAGGGAGAGGAGTGAGATCGAGGTGGGGAGATCGGTTTGAGAAGAGGTGGTGGAGCTGTTGTTGTTGTTGTTGTTGTTGTTGTTGTTCCGTTTGTGGGTTTTGCGAGAGGAGTTTTTGGGTGCAATGTGGAGGTTGCGGATAGCGGAGGGCGGGGGGCCGTGGCTGCGGAGCTTGAACCAGTTCGGGGGGCGGCAGGTGTGGGAGTATGATGAGCACGCCGGCGACGCGGCGGAGCGCGCGGCGGTGGACAGGGCGCGCTCTACGTTCACGGAGAACCGGTTCGACCAGAAACACAGCAGCGATTTGCTCATGCGCTTGCAGGTCCGAACTCTGTCCGTGTGTGTGAGTGTGTGTTTTGTGTCTATTCTATTGGCCCATCGCTGAGGTTTCTTGTGTTTCGATCAGCTGGTTATTGCGATCGTGATGCAGCAGCATTTTGCTTGCAATGGCCGAGTTGAGGTTGCCAATGCATCGGAGCTTTGGCTGCACTTTTGTAGGTTTAGACTGGGTGATTAGTTGCAAGCCTCTCTTTTTCAATGCCTGCTATGATGTTGTTTGTGGTGCAGTTAGCGAAAGAGAATCCGGCTCCTGAGCTTCCAGCGCAGCTGAAGATCGAGAACCGAGGCGAGGATCTGACGGAAGACGCCGTCACCACCACGCTGCGGCGATCCCTACGATTTTACTCCACCATTCAAGCGCACGATGGACATTGGCCTGGAGATTATGGAGGCCCCATGTTTCTCATGCCTGGCCTGGTAATCCTGAATCCTCCTTTCACAGATATCTGCTAACTCCTGAACAAGATTCCTCCTCATAATGGCTACAACTACTTCGACTTGATCTTTTTTTGATATTTTTATGTTACAGGTTATTGCATTGTACGTCACAGGGTCACTCAACACTGTCTTATCTCCAGCCCATCAGAAAGAGATGCGCAGATACCTCTACAACCATCAGGTACTCTCACCTCGTCACTTAGTCCATATCTACACATCAAACCTTATAAATCATGAAACCTGAAACCTTCCAGATTGGTTGCCAGCATTTTTTTGTTTTTTCTATGATTGTAGGTACTGATGAGGCATTTTTCAGCTCTTCATTTACACAGCAAACCTTGAGACGTGAAACCTTGTTGGCAGTGCTGTTTGATTTGATTGTAGATGGAGTTCTGTTTTTTTCTGCTGAGAGTTTTGTTTGATTTGCAGAATAAGGATGGAGGATGGGGATTGCACATCGAGGGCCACAGCACCATGTTTGGGTCTGTGTTGACGTATGTCACATTGAGAATCCTTGGCGATGGGCCGGATGGCGGCGAGTTTGATGCCCTAGAGCGAGGGCGCAACTGGATCCAGGAGCATGGCGGCGCTACTTATATCACTTCCTGGGGGAAGTTCTGGCTCTCTGTAAGAACACCGTCTCTTTTGTTATCTAAATATCAGACCTAGAAAGCTCTAAATCAATCCAGGAAAAGGTGGACCTCTCCTTGTTCCCCTTCACTATCCCCAGGCATAAAAAGAATGAGCTTTTTTGTTTGCAGGTTCTTGGAGTATTTGAATGGTCAGGCAACAACCCTCTTCCTCCTGAAGTTTGGATGCTTCCTTACATCATTCCCTTGCATCCAGGTACATCATATCTTTCTGCAATCAGAGGTGTTGAAAATCAATCTGCCTAGAACAAGTTCCATTTCATTTATTGGAAAGTGAGGAAAAGTTACCAAGGGTTTTGTCCTCTTGAGGTTTTATTGCCAAAGGTGTAGGGTTTAGGGTCAGTTGCTTCCACATTCAATTGCTTATTGTATTCCTGTCTGCAGGTAGAATGTGGTGCCATTGCAGAATGGTGTATCTTCCCATGAGCTTCATTTATGGCAAGAGATTTACTGGGAAGATCACGGAACTTGTGAAGGAGCTCAGGCAAGAGATCTTTGTGCAGAAGTACTCAGAGATAGATTGGAACGAAGCCCGGAATCTATGCGCGAAGGTGTGCAATTTTACACTAATAAATATGCCACCTACACTAACTATTGTAATGTCTTACATATAATATCACTAATGTAGGAGGACTTCATCCTGTGTGTAAATCAGTGTAGTTTGTGAAAGGCCCTAATCTCAGTATGGTATAATTAAGATTAGGGCATTTTTACTTGGTTTTTTGCAGGAAGATTTGTACTACCCTCATCCATGGGTCCAAGATGTGTTGTGGGGGACGTTACACAAAGTGGTGGAGCCGGTGTTGACAAGATGGCCTGGCTCTCTGTTTCGGAGGAAGGCCCTTGCTCACACCTTGGAGCACATCCATTATGAGGACGAAAACACTCGCTACCTCGATATTGGGCCTGTGAACAAGGTTAGTATCCGTACTGGAATGAGATATTTGTGTTCTTTCCAAAGCCACCCGAAGTTTCAATAAGATGCCCTCCTCCGGTCTTTCGACTACTCTTTCCTCGCTCTAACTAGTTGTAGCCGTCTTTGAGAGTGAAAAGCCGCCTCTTCGCTCCTTCGAGGTGGTTTCAAAAGGGAAAAAGAGAGGACATCTTATTCAAGTGACTTGACAAGTAGTTACTCTGTTGTATCTTCAGTTTATTTTGGTTTCAGCTTTCAGTGAAATAATTAGCCGACCTGTTTTTTTATTTCATACGTAGGTTATGAATATGCTCTCATGCTGGGTAGAAGACCCAAACTCAGACGCCTTCAAGCTGCACTTGGCACGCGTTGCTGATTATCTGTGGGTGGCTGAAGATGGCATGAAGATGCAGGTACTTTTCTACTTAATCAACGTCGCAACTTGTGGATCCTGTTACACAATTCTTGTATCCAGTTGGCTGATTGGTTGAATCTCCCTATTTTTTGTGTCTTGGTGTCAATGGAAGGTGATCGTCTCAAGCAATTAGGTGCCATCTTCTGAGTTGTGGTCTATTTCATGACAGGGTTATAATGGAAGTCAGCTCTGGGACACATCGTTTGCAGTGCAAGCATTAGCCGCCACTAATCTTCCAGATGAATGTGGGACTATGCTAAAGAAAGCAAACTCATACATCGACAACAATCAGGTCCATATTTCTTCATATCATCACATAAGGGTTCCGTTTTGTATCAATGAAAATACACTATGTTTAGAGAGGGCTTGCAAAGTCTAGAGAACAATTGATAATCAATAGTGAAAAACTCCATCGAATGTCCAATTAGTGTGTCTTTCACATGGGCATGTTTGTAACCTTTTTCTTTAAGATGATGAAGGTATTTGATTGTGAAGGTGAGGGAAGATTCTCCTGGTGATATGGCATACTGGTACCGCCATATCTCTAAAGGCGCATGGCCATTTTCTTCAGGAGACCACGGTTGGCCAATCTCCGACTGCTCCTCTGAAGGCCTCAAGGTTTGTAAATTTATTACCTCTGATAATTTTTTGCTTTCTCATGTATGCGTGCCTGCGTTGTGAGCAAATGCCTGGTTAATGCACAATTATTTTACCTTAAATGCCTGCTTTATGAGCATTTTTTCACCTTTTATGCAGGCAGCGTTGATTTTGGCTAATTTTCCGAAAGAGTTGGTTGGGGATTCAATTTCAGACGACCGCTTGTATGATGCTGCGAACGTCATCCTGTCTTATCAAGTAAGATGTTATTCCTGGCAAATTTGGTTGTTGTTGTAGTCTTAGAAGATGTCTGCAGTCATTGCTAATGAGGGCTAAATATCTGTATTTAGAACAGAGTCAGTGATCTGCAATGTTTTATTTGTGTGCTTTTTTTCAGAATGCAGATGGAGGGTCAGCAACTTATGAGAACACAAGATCTTATCCTTGGCTTGAGGTAGATTTTTATGGCCTGTTGATCCCTGATGTTTCTTAGCTGATCTGATTTTCAAAGAGTCACTTGTGAAACTGATGAATAAGTCACCCAAAATCTTAATAACATACCTCTGTTCTGATTTATTTTACTACTCTTTCCTCACTCTTACTCTCTATTAGATCAATGGAAGAGCGTGGTGGCCTTGAGAATGAAGGAGAAGTCATGTTATACCATGAATCTTAGTCGCCTTTTTCTCGTGGAGCTCATTATAGATAAGCTGTTTTTAATCATTTAAAATGAGTAAAAGAGGCCAAAGCTCATGGTAGCTTTGCCTCACTTTACAAATAACCTCATTATTCTGACTTCTTTTCTTCCTTTTTGCAGTACATCAACCCTGCTGAGACCTTTGGAGATATCGTGATTGACTACTCGTAAGTCCCCGTCACTAGATTCTTGTTTAGTTTAATTGCAACTTTTTTGAGATTCAACAAACTCATACATATAGACTTCATTCATTTTCCACAGATACGTTGAATGCACGTCAGCTTGCCTACAAGCACTCGCTGCTTTCCAAAAGAAATATCCTCTCCACCGCACTCAAGAAATCGCTTTATCCATCTTACGTGCTCGTAAATACATCGAAAGCACCCAAAAAGACGATGGCTCTTGGTAAGCAATCCACCTCTCTTTGCAATCCAGCCAAGATATTAGCCTTCTTGTGCCCTTTGATACGATGGCCCTTGGTAAGCAAGGTCTTTTTTTAAAACTATCATTCTTGTCCTTTGGTGATTGTTTTGCAAGCTTCATGATATGAGTGTGTGGTGCTTTTTGAATGCAGGTATGGTTCATGGGCGGTGTGCTTCACCTACGCAATATGGTTCGGTGTCTTGGGATTGGTTGCTGCGGGTCAAACGTACGAAACATCATTTCACATCCGCATGGCTTGCAAGTTCCTGTTGTCCAAGCAGCTTCCTGATGGTGGATGGGGAGAGAGCTACCTTTCATGCCAGGACAAGGTATGTAATTTTTGTGTTCTGAACAAGTTGTATTGTATCCATGACATGGGTGGAGAACACTCATAAACTGATGCAACACAATCGGCGATGTGAAAGCCGCCAATATAGGTTTGTTTTCCTTCGTAATTTACAAAATGTTGATACTTTTCACATTTGGTTATGCAGGTCTATTCTAACTTGCCTCGAGGGAAATCACATATCGTGAACACCTCATGGGCCATGTTAACGCTCATGGCTGCCGGACAGGTACACTCCTTGGTTCTTTAAACTATATCCAGATCTTGAAGTTATTTGTAAAGTGCCAAGAGTTTCGACCTCTTTGTCTCATTTTAAAGAATCTAAATCAGCCTTTAATGGATCTAGATTAGTCAGAACCCACGGAGCTCTTTCATACTTAATCGAAGGATTCTAGAGTTCAGAGGAAAGAGTAGCATTGCAGGTTAGAAGAGGGGGCATCTTCTTGAAACTTTGGGTAATTTTAGCTCACTTGTTTCATTCTCTGTTTGGGTTTCGTTAAAGCTTGTATGGAGTTATTCACTTATGATTGGCAGTTGTTCTCCTTACTTTGTAATGAATTGACTTCTAATTGTTATTTGAACTAGAGATTATCTTAATTTTTGGCTAATGACTTATTTTTTTCAACAACAGTGGGAGCGAAACGCTGAGCCATTGCACAAGGCAGCGGCTTCGCTTATAAATCAGCAAATGGAATCTGGAGACTTTCCTCAACAGGTACTGAGTTAGAACTCTCTCTTGTAATTGTACTGGTTCTAATCAGTGTATTCGTTGCTGACAACAACCTCACCATTCAATGCAGGAAATCATGGGCGTATTCAACAGGAACTGTATGATCAGTTACTCAGCATATCGGTGCATTTTCCCTATTTGGGCTCTTGGTGAATATCGGCAAAGATTGACGGCCTAGATTTGTCCTCATCATCCTGAGTTTAGGGTTTAGGGTTTTCCCACAACTTCGGAATAGATTGTGCTTTTTCCGCAACTGAGCTTTTCAAAGCCTGTTCTCAGGAGACCTTTTTTTCCTTTCAAAATTTCACTTCCTGAATTTCAGTTCTTCCATTTCTTTCAGTATCCTATTAGCAAAGATAAGAAATCATGTCAAAATAATATGAGTTTTTTTGTGCAACACGTATTAAAATAACTTGGTGTTATGACACGAATCGGTGCTTCACTGGAAGACGGAATTAGGTGAGAATTATCAGTGGGTGCGGAACGGTTGTTTGGGGTTGATCCGTTGACTGTTTGGCTAGCATGCACTGATCATGGACTTGAAGGTTTCGGCAACCGGGTCGAAACGAGCAACTAGGTATTCATGTTGACTAAGAATCAGATATATCTGATCAAGCTGCAGGAAACCTGGAGCTGGCTCGTCCTCTCCAATTGTACCGTCACTCTATCATAACGCTCCAATCATCGCATGACTGAAGAACAGTTGGTTGCAAATACTTGATTAACGACGACATTTCCGTATAACATACAACTATTTCATAATTTATCGTCACCACTTCAGTACATGGTAGCTGAAGCAGAGCATATTACATTTTGATCCCAGCGTCGCTACATGATTTCTACCTAGAATGTTAGATCTGCCGACACAATCATCCAAGAATCGTGACAATAATCTCCCCAAAGAGCCTCTCCCCCTTGAAAATTAAATCAACGCATGACTGAAGGACGTGAACGGTTGGTTGCACACTAGAAACTAGCACTTTAATCTGCACATCTACAACGGATCCATGTAACGGGATCGCCATAAAGCAATTCAACAAATCAGGTTCATCACCATCTCAAGAGCTAGCACGCCACGATGATCTCCGTAGTCGATCTGGTAGCAACTGCATCCTAGGTACTAGAAATTACATACATTACAGCAAATCGCATTCTAGATTTCCGAATACACACCTGCAGTCTAGTTCACACCTTCTAGACGTGAACGAGAGATCACATCAGTTGCTTGGAATCTTCAGGGTGCACATGAACTCAATCTAGAGTTGCGAACCGAGTGATCTGAAGTCGCGAAGATCTGAATCACAGTCCACACGGTTGACTTCCAGATCGACGCCATGGCCAAGATTCACTTCGTAATTGTGACTGTCGCGGCTCTGATCTTCACCTGCAGCGGCCAGGGCGTGCGCCGGGACGAGTCCTGGGAGTGGCTCGCAGCGCACAACTACGCCCGCAGCGCGGAGGGTGTGCGGCTGGGGCCCCTGAAGTGGAACACGACCGCGTTCCAGAACGCACTCTCGTGGACGAGCAGCGCGCCTTACTGCTCCGGGCACTCGGGGACCAGGGTGTTCGGCGAGAATGTGGCGTGGTACCCCGCGAGTACGGCGGTGACGCCGACGGACGCGGTGACGGGGTGGGTCGCGCAGCGCGTCAACTACACGTACGAGTCGAACGCATGCGTGCGCGGCACGAGCTGCGAGCAGTTCACGCAGGTGGTTTGGAACCGCACGCGCAGCGTCGGGTGCGCGTGGTCGTACTGCAGCGTTGGTGGCGTCGCGGGAAAGTTCTTCGCGTGCAACTACTTCCCACCCGGCAACGGGAACTTCAATCGACCGTATTGAATATTGATGTCTGTTATCGATTCATTAATCAATAGGTACTATTTTTGCTTCAGTCGATGTATCACGTCATAAAATTCACGTCTCTTTCAAGAGACAAACTTTACATCATGATAGATAGATCGACGACTTCTTTGGATTGTATGGGATGCATTCATGTCTTGTGAAAGTGGTATTTTTTCTTAATTGCTTGAGACCAAGTCTTATGATAGAAGAAGAACTCCGGTGTCCGAAGGATGTCGGCATGAATTAAGTGTCTGTTTGTTCCACCACTAAATCTATATCCACTGGACATAAGTTAGTGGTATGGGACTGCTGCCGGGCCACATAATACTTAGCCTAGTCAACACATGTATTAGCTCAAGCTTATCATAAATAAAGTTTGATACAACAAAGAATATTCTTTTCTTCTCTTTTCTAATTTTGGTGTCTTTTGGCTATTCAATTCCTTCTTTACAAAGAAATATTATTGCTTTGTACATGTATAGTGTTCATGTTTGCCTTCTACATTTCTTTAACAAGGTAGATATATCCAAGATGACATACCTTCTAAAACTGTGGAAATCTCTCAGTATAACAAATTTGGTATTACTTAGGATGTTGTCACGCTCACAAGGAACATTTATAAAAATCTACAACCACTTACATTGGAGAACACTTTAGCAAAACATAACTAATTCCCATACAGAGAGGTACTACAATCTCAATCCATATCTCTAAAGGTTTGAAGGTTGTAGAAACACTAAAGCATATAGAAAGTGTATCTTGACATGATTTATATGCTAAGATAGATACACCTTATTCCACCTTATTCATTATCCTTGCTTACTCAATGGATACATTTCAGCATGAAAATCTACGAACTCGTTTCACGGAAATCACTATAGCTCGCCAATGCTTGTAGCCATTGTCATGGCAATGGTCTCAATAGTTGCCCATCTTCCTCCACCTCTAAGTCATGGTCAATTTTTCTTACTACAAAGGTTCTTATGCTGAAACAGGTTAATCACAATGTGCTTTTTGTGAGGAATTCTGTCTACACTGCACTTGAACTCCAATTTGTTGAAAACTTCATGCATTTGTTGTATATTTATTAATTGTGACCATTGGAAGTGTGACCAGAAGTGTGACCAGAAGAGTGGCCATGGAATTGATCCATTTTTTTTACTAGGGCTCCCAACCAAATGGTAAACTCTTGTGCATGCATAAATAATTTCTCAATAGTAGAAATTTTTTCAGCTGATTCCGAATTTTTCAAATCATTGCTCATCTTTTTCTGATATTTTCAGCGCATGATCTCTTGGAGTTAGCAACAAGAGAGCCTTTTTGCCACTTTTCCCGCAGAATCTGGGAGACCTTGAATACTGTCTACTGGACCTATTTTATTTAGAGCCATTTGGGGACCTTAACCCCAAAAGGCCCTTAACCCCTAAAGGACCACGACCACTTTCGCTCTAAAACCAGTCCAAAACTGCCACTGCCAAAAAGAGACATGAAAATCACATTTTAAAGTGAATTTCGGATTTTCAACCGTAAGATCTTAAAATAGACTTCTATATAATGATGCGATTAAATTTTGATTGCAATCCACCGCACGGATTGATAGATTTTAGTGTTTGAAGTCAAAACAATGGTTCATTTTCTTCCCTGCGTTGAGTAGATCACCATACTTTGACTTCACTTTGTATCAAATTTTTGCATTGTACAAGGTCTAAATCTTTCACCATTGTCTTAAGCATGATGTTATTTCCCAACACACCAATTTTTAGAGGTAAAAAAGGGGTGTAGCATATTCAAAACAAGTGTGCAAGGAGTGGAGGTTCAAAAATTGTCATTTCACGTTTTATTTTTTTGTGAACTACGTATGTATTCAAATGATAATCCAAACGGTCAATAAGAAGGTTTTCACCACATATTGTTGTTGAAAAAATAAAAAGTGAAAAATATGAAGATCTCTAGGTTTTATGTAGAAAAGATGATTTTTTTTCCCCAGTTGCCTGAAAATGTGTGAAAATGTTTGACCTGGAATAAAATGCCTTTTTACACTAAAGAAAAGAATTTTTATTGAAAATTTCCAAAAAAGGAAATATTCTTTATATGTGTGAAAAATCTCAATGTCGATAGAAACTTTTGTCAAATTTTTGGAGGTGCCCGGAGTCCCTTTGGCTATAAGTGGTACTAACTTTCAAACCACAAATCCCAAAAAAAAAGAAAAAATGTCCACGAAGCTCTTATTAGATCCTATCTTGAAGAAAAAATTCAATTAAAAAGGATTTTTTTTCGAATTGTAGGTACATGCCCAAAATCCAAAGTGACCCCGGGGGGACGTTTGGTCCCTTAGGGGTTAACATTTTTCCCTCAAGAAATACTCCAAAACTGCCACTTTCAAAAAGTGTCATGAAAACTTTCTTTTGAAGTAAATTCTTGGATTTTTAACCATAAGATCTTTAAAAAAGAATTACATGAATTTACCATATTTTTTTTACTGCAATCTACTGGAGAGATATGAAGATTATAACGTTTGAAGTCAAGATATTGGTTTATTTTCTTCCCTGCACTGCACTCAGTGAATTCACCAAACTTTGACTTGACTTGGTGTCAAATTTTTGTACTACACAAGGTCTAAATCCTTTACCATTGTGTGAGGTTGATGTTAGTTCTTATACACTAATTTTTAGAGGTAGAGAAGGGGTGTAGCATATTCAAAACAAGTGTGCAAGGAATGGAGGTTCTGAAATTGTCAATTCATGTTTTTATTTTTTTGTGAACTTAATATGTTAAAAAATGATCATCCAAACAGTCAATTAGAAGGTTTTCACTACATGTTGTCGAAAACGCAAAAAGTGAAAAATATGAAGATCTTAGGTTTTATGTAGAAAAGAAGAAGTTTTTTGGTACCTTGCCCGGCAATGTGTGAAAATGTTTGACTTTGGTTAAAACATTTTTTACACTAAAGGCAAGAATTGTTTTTTGACATCTTCGAAGAAAGTCATATTCTCTTATGTATGAAAATGTCTCAATGTCAATAGAAACTTCTAGCAAATTTTTTGAAGTTGTCCAAGTCCCCAATTTGACTTTGTAAGACTCATTAATTTCATATCATGAATCCATATTAAATAAATTGAAAACATTTCCAGAAAGCTCTTATCATGGACAGTCTAGTATAAATTTTTATTTTTTAATGTTTTTTTTAGGATTTTAGTAACATGCCCTAAATGAAAAACGTCCCCACATGGTATTTGGGCCTCTACGAGTTAACGTAACCTAAGTGTTTATGCTAGAGACCAAGAAGTCATCCCCTAAGCTTCTAAAATATGTTATTGGTCACACAACTTGTCCTAGGATGAGAGTAAGCATGGAAGTTAACCCTTTAAGGCCGAGTTGGCTACGGCTGATGGTCAAATCTACGAATTTCATAGATTTCGCAAAATATCATCTACCACACTTGTAGATTTTCCATCAGCCATAGCCAGCCTGGTCTGAAAGGGTTAAGCATGGCCCAGGTGTGAGTCACTCGAAGAATCTTATCTGTTTTACAAACTTCAACCCATATCTTGAAGCAGAATGTGAGCATGGCCATTGGGCATGAAGGTTTGAGTTTAGTACACACAACCGTACTTTCTAGACGCACAAGACCAGACCCCTGGGATCAGAACGCTAGTCTAGACCTGATATAATATTCAACAAGGGACTCGAGAATGCACAACATGGTCAAGTTCTAGTTCAACTAACCCTTAAAAAGGAATAGTTGGGTGCACTGGTACAAGATCTCTGCTGCGAAGTTGAGCATTCCACATGAAATGGTGAATCTGGTCCATTGAAATTAGGATCAAGTTTATACACACAGCCGCTGCAATGTCAAGCAATTACTGATTACTAGCACAGCACACAATACTGTGCACAGGTTTACGAAGTCAAGGGCGAGTCCATGCGAGACTTTCGCTGGAAAGCAGAGTAGCAGTGTACAGTACAAGATTCAGAATATTAAATTGTATTTTGACCATTGTACAGCTAGTCTAGTAAACACATGTCTGAAGCAATGATATGATGGGTCTGCTGAAAGAATGGCGTCGGAGTCTAGCTTCCGGAAGATATCATATCGACTCTCCTATTTGAAGTGGTTCTTGAAGTGAAGCGCCGGAGGAGCCAGGCACTTGTGCGGAGTGGAGCAAAAAATCTCGTTAGGGAACCACTGGGGCCCGGCATCCGGATTGCGCACGGACTCACCCATCTGCAGCTTGGAGGTAAAGCCGGCATTGATGCGCTTCAGCCCCTCCGGGCGCACAGCGGCTGCGAACTCGCACGCCGTGTGCTTGTGGCCCAGCCCGAGGCAATTGGAGCACTGGCTGGGGACGTCCTCGTACTCGAGCTCCACCTCCACGTCCTCGTCCGAGTTCGGAATGGGCAGCACGAGTACCGAGGGGAGCGTGCGCAGGTCCTCCACCAGGACGCAAATCCGGGGCGTGGACGACTTCTTCAGGTAGTCCTCGCGCTCCCCCGTCCACACGACCTCGCCGATCGCGGCGCACAGGCTGGGCAGCGCGCGGAGGTAGATGTCGTCCAGGTGCGGGAAGCGGATCCACACGGGGATGCGGATGCCGCCGGCCATGGGCTTCTCCGGGTCGAACTGCGGCTTCCAGGGGTGCAGGTACAGGCGATGGTGCGACGTGCCGAAGTCGAACGGACTCGCCTTGAGGGTTTCCAGGGCGCCCTCAGCCGACGCGAACGTCAGCACGAAGTAACCCCGCTTCAGCATGCGGATGCGCGTCACCACCACCGACAGGTGCAGCTCCGCCCACGCCTGCAGCTCCACCCGCGACGGCTGCCGCGTCGGCACCACGCCGATCAATGCCAGCCGCGACAGCGACACCGCGTCCTCGCGGATCAGCGCCAGCGTCTCGGCGGACAGAATCGGCTTCAGCTTCGGCCCGGACGGCATCGGAAACGCGCGCACGTCCTTGCAGTTCCGCTTCTTCGCCATAGCCGCAACCAACCTCTAGACTACATACCAATTCCCTCGGGTTGATCCCAGCTACAACCAAACCAGAAAAAAAAGGACCCGCAATCAAGGTTAGGTTCAACTACTGCTAGAATCATGACCTTGCGTCAGACTCGAAAATATCCTCTCTAAGGGTAGGTATTCAAGCACTTCTAGAATCACTCCAGAAGCCATCCAAGTATAGGTACGTCAAGCACAAGTTCTAGAATCACTCCGAGAATTTGACTCCAACCAGTGCTCCATTTGAAGCTGGTATCGAATTGCTAGTATCAAATGAGTTGCCTCCTCGCGCATCTGGTTCTCAAGCGTGCGCTCGTGCGCCGCGAATTCGAGGGCGTGGTGTGGCAGATCTAGATGCTCACAGACTACGAGGAGATCTAAGTCGACAAAAGAGGGCTCCCACGTCCATGAATGCCACTTGCGGTTCTCCGGGCTTCGGAGTGGATGACTCTTCTCAGCGGCGCTTTCTCATCCATGTGGTGGATGTGGAATACACTCATCCTCCTAAGGTATACCTCCAATAAGTTATAATGCCGCTATCTTGTAACCTCAGCTAACTGTAAAATTAGATAAATTATAACCATTTCTAATGGCCTCATCAATGCTCCCGCCTTCGCTTCAACCTCGGGTCTTCTCTCTGGCCTCCTCGCCAACCTCTATGTGAACCTCACTATGCCTCTAAAGTGGGATGATGGTTGCGCTTACAAACCGTGCATGTGGATAGAGGTGCAATTGGGCTGAAGTGTTAGGCCCATTGCTAACTTCTAAACCCTTACCATCTCCATCCACAGGCGCCATATTTGACTATAACTTAACCCCTGAAGGACCAAGTGTCAAAAATGGGCTTTTTGAAAGTTCGGTTTGATCCCTATGGTGTCAATTTCCAACATTCTTCTTTGAAATATTTACCGTACAAGGGCATTACTAAGACCTTAGTGGGAGAACAATTTTTTTTCTAAATTGGACATTTGATGAAAAACTTAAAGGGTTTTGAATTTCAAATGGGGAGAGCGGGCACATTGGGCACCTCCAAAAACTTTTGCTAGGACACTTATTGAATGTGAGATTTTCAACACTCGCAAGTAATATTATTTCCCTTTGTATTGTCAAAAAAAAAGTTTCTCTCTTTAGTGAAAAATAGCATTATTATTCAAGTCAAATGTTTTCACATATTATCACACATTGTCGGGCAATGTACCAAAAAAACCCACATAAAACTTAGAGATCTTCATATTTTTTACTTTTTATTTTTTCCACAACAATATGTGGTGTAAGTCTTCCTATAGACGATTTGGATCATCAATCTAAAACATATTAAGTTCACAAAATATAAAGCAAGAATTGGCAAATTTTGAACCTCTACTCCTTGCACAGTTGTTTTGAATATGCTACACCCGTCCTCTACCTCTAAAAATTGGTGACTAAGGAACTATTATCATGCCAAACAAGATGGTAATGGATTTAGAACTTGTGTAGTGCAAAAATTTGACACCAAATGAAGTCAAAGTCTGCTAATCCATTGAGAAAATGAACCGTTTGCTTGACTTCAAATACTATAATCTTTCAATCCGTGCGGTCAAAGTTCATGAAATTTGGTGAGTATGTTATTTTGTAAGTCTTAATTGAGATCCTACGGTCAAAACTAGAATTGAAGTTTTTGTTTCGTTCTTTAATCAGTGCACTAGAATCCAACAATTTTGAAGTGTTTTTGGTGTGAAACTGTCACGATTCCATAGGGGTAAAGGGATGAGTGTACAAAAATGGGGTCTTGAGACTATTAGGGTATCCATCTCATGTGTGTGTACTGTAAGCTGTTTTGTGTATGTTTGTCTCAGGGTTTGTCACCACTCACCAGTAGCAGATCCTCATGGCATCTAGAGTGATAGCAATCAGAGTGAGTGAGTTCAGTCAGACAAGTAACCTTTTTGCATTTTTAATCAAGGGAAAGCAACACATTGTGAGTGAAAAATAACATTTGTGTGTATTTGACATACAAGGTGTAAGAACTTATGTATACAATAGTTACAAAAGTTTGTATTTGTGTTGAGCCCGATCCAATGATATATGGCATTTCAAATTTAGATCACCATTGCACCTACTATATGTTTGAAAAGTTGTAAAATGATCATATATTCTATATGTATAGTGTTGCATTTGAACATAATAAGGTTTAGATATTACAAATGAAAGATGTAAGCGGAAGAATCTTGGATCCAAAGGTGATGTCTTGCTAAATTTAATTCAATTTTTTACATTCTACGAATAAAATACCTGACCGCAAATATGGTCCCCCGAACCTTTAAGGTTTAACCCTTAAACATCAATCGGGAATTGTATATACATGCACATATTTTACTTTGTAGGATACAAAAAATGTATCAAATTTTAGCAAGACTTACACCTTGGTTTCAAGATTCATCAACTAACATCTTTCATTTGGAGGTCATTTCAATATGTGAACCTTATCATGTTCAAATACGACACCATACCTATAGAATATTGTGGCCACTACTAGCACCTTTTGACTTTTAAGGATTTAAGGGTTGATTGTCAAAAGGGGCTACACTAAATTTGATGTTTAGTGTAGTGGTACAAATAGTGTAGTCACCCCTTTACGCTAATTGTCAACAATTTGAGGATTAGTGTCAATTTGCCACATCATGAATAGGCCGCCAACTTCATTAATACATGCATCTTTACCTCCCATGGGGCCTACCCTCATTTGATATTCAACTAGACGTAAATATTCAAATGCCATTAACTCACTCATGTTTTGTTTGATTGGATATATGAGGTGTTTTTCAACATTTACATTTTTCATAAATGTCAAGAGACACCTCATATGTCCAATTTGAATAAAATTTGAGTGACACATGACCTTCAAAAAGGTTGCTAAAATGTTTATAGCAAATTTGACGGACATCCAACAATATTCCTACACTTTTGTTTCACAATTTTGCTGAAATTTCATACCTCTATACTAAAGTCAACAAGTAAAAAAATTTGTTCCAAATTTAACTAGAGTTTGCAAATAGTGTTGGAGTTGAAATTCACTGCACCACATCGTCCTTACACTAAATGTGTGGTTTGCAATTAGTGTCCCCTATACTAAACATCAAATTTAGTGTAGTGGTGGCCACACTATTCTACATGTATGGTGTTGTATTTGAACATGATAAGGTTCACATATTAAAATGATCTCCGGATGAAAGAATGTTAGTTGAAGAATCTTGAATCCAGAGGCATAAGTCTTGCTACTGTAATACATTCTATGTATTTTGTATAGAGTAAAGTAGCTATTTTAAGGGTTGACTCATTTTTTCATTTTTGGCATTTGTTCTGGAAGAATGACGGTTAATGTTAACCCCTAAAGTCGGAATCGACCAAAATGTGGTCGATCTGACTCTGGTCAGGCTCTCAGTTACTAAATTTAGATCGTATGAAGTTAAAACTTTTTGCAGGTTGTAGAGTTTTCCCATACCTTTAAAATGACACCGTTCATGATTCAAAATTCCTCATACTTGAGGAGATATTCACGGTCAAAGTTTGAAAACACTGTTAGGGCATGCTGAAATCTGCCCAAAACTGCGGTATATGCTCATTTATTCTCAAAATCTGCCCAAAATCAATTAGATCGCAGTAACTTCAAAAATTCACCAAAAATTGATATTTTACTTTTTTTCGAATTTTGTTTTTCGTACATGTAGAAGAGGTAGTAAAGCATGATCTCACCGTTTGGATTTTCAATCCAATAATGTTTTACATGCCTTTTTAATTGTTGAAAATGGGCATTTGTATTTGTATTTCAGCATACCTCCATGTGAAAAATTAAGCTTTTCTTTAGGTTTTATAGGTCCTATGAGGGTAAAAATTGGACAAATTCCTTACTCACATAGGAACAAGAATTTGAAGAGCCTCATGTCAAATTTCCTTTAAAGATGGTTTTTTTGGCCCCCAAAACATTAGTTTTCTATTCTACAACAAGGAAAATTATTTATTTTTTTTCAACTTTGAACATTATGATCTCACAAATGGTGAGGAATTTGAATCTAAGATTCGGTATGCATGTACATGTACAAGTTAGGTACTAGATCTTACAGTTACATACTTGAAAATTTGTCAAAAGTTAAAAATTTTCACCTTGCATTGAAAGCGGGCAGTTTTGAGGGTTTTTGGCAGTTTTGAGGGCTTTCGACTCTAGGGGTTAAATGCCACATTGACCTTGACTATGTTTCCCAAAAAAAATGCTTCTCTTAGTTGTGCTATGAAAGGGGGGTCCAAAAATTGCCGATAGAGATTTCATTTTTACAAAAAGTATCTTGTATATAGAAAATCCCAACTAGAAAAAACCTAGGTTCATGATTCTTCTCTAAAAAAATTTGAAAGAAATTTGAAAATCAAATACACGTCTAAATTTTATATAGGAATGAAGAAAAAATGATATGCACTTCTGTTGACAAGGTGAAAAAACATACTTCTTTTGAACAAAAGTTTTGTATTAAAAAGGTTTTTTTTTGACACACATGATTGCTATATTGGCACCTTGTGGCAATCCTATCAAGTGAGAGAAGATTTTACAACCAAGGATCAAACCCGCAACTCCATATCTCTTGGTATCTCACATAATCTCCCAGGTAGTTTTGAGTCATCTCAAGCCAAAGGTTTTTTTCAATATCCCATGTTATTTACTTCTTTAAAAAATCTCACATCTTGTAGAAGGGTATAACAAAGTATTTAGAGTGGTCCGCCCTTGAAAACAATCACTTAACCCCTAAGGTTCCTTTAACAATTTCACACCCAAAACACTTCAGAACTACAGATTTGAGTGTAAATGATAAAGAAGGAAACAAAAACACTCATTTCTAAAATTAACCATAGGATATTATTTAAGACTTATTATGTAACATACTCATAAAATTCCATAAAGTTCACCGCACATATTGAAACATTTTGTGTTTGAAATAGAGAATACGGTTCATTTTATTTTGTGCAATGAGTGGATGATCAGACTTTCACTTCAGGTGTCAAAAATTTTGCACTACATAAGGTCTTAATTTATCACCATCATATTAAACATGATATTAGTTCCTTGTACACCAATTTTTAGAGGTAGGGTAGGGCTAGAGCATAATCAATACAATTCTGCAAGGAGTGGAGGTTCAAGAAATGCCCATTCACCTTATATTTTTTTGAGAATCAAATATGTTTTGAAAGAAGAATCCAAACAGCCAATAAGAAGGTTTACACCACATCTTGTAGTTGAAAAACTAAAAAGTAAAAAACATATAAAGATTACTAGTTTTATGTGAAGAAAAAGTTCTTTTGGTACCTTGCCCGACAATATGTGGAAATGTTTGACTTGGATTGATATGCTTTTATCCACTTAAAAGTCAAGATTTTTTTGACAAATTCTAAGAAAATGATATTATTTATTTGTACAAAAAATCTTTATGCCAATTGAAACTTGTAGCAAAATATGGAAGCTGCCCAAAGTCCCCAATTTTGCATTTAGAATAGCATAATATTTTTTCTATTGGTTATGTGTGAAAATAATACATATTCCCTCAATGCTACCACAATGCCGCATCTTCGTAAAAAGGTTCAAAAATTTAGGATAAAAAATGAGGCCATAGAAAGCTGTTTAAAATAATAAAAAGGTCCTCTAAGGGAAAAAATCCTTTTAGGGAATTAAAATGACATGCCTTCTACACGTTCAATGAGAATAAAGATTTTATTCCTTCCTAGCTTTAGTTTTTTTGCAGGTTATTTAAATTCCAAGGTTTAAAATTGTAGAGTACATCAGAAGCATTCTCATAAGTCTTTCAAGCCCATTTCAAGACTTTGAGTTTTCAAGAATTAACTTCATGAAAGACTTCTGCATAGCATCATAAATATTCTTATTTAAACTAAACATTGAAAGATTGATATTTTTAAGTAAGATTTACATCCCAAATTGAAACTTAATATTCAAAGTTCAAGCATTCATACATTAAGATACTGATCACTTTTGACAATATTTCACAAACTTCTCATCAAAGTTATCTATATATTGTTCAACATTTGAATCATTTGTAAAGCAATCATCCAAGGTTTCCAAAAAACTGTATCTTCTATTTTATTTTAATACTACTAATATTAATTCACTTTTTATTGCTCTATAATATGGAAGAACTTGATGGTCTATCTCTGTTAAGGATGGATAATTTTGGTGGTTTATAAATTCAAGTTATTAATACTTTTAGCTTTCTTTGAGAATTACTTTGTATTTATAATACCAAAAATCATGAATAAGAATGTTGTACTATTTTCCAAACTTAGCTTCCATGAATCTTCAAACTTTGTCACATCTTTAATCATTAAAATTTTGAGCAGTCTAGGGTTGATTTCAATAAATAAAAATAACAAGTCCAAATATAAAAATTCCTGGCATTTTTGCATCACAATTTTACAAATAATTAGAATGTGCGCTTCAGTTTGGAACCAACTGCCGAAAGAGGAATGTTTCAAAGTACTTTCAGACTTGAACTTTCATCTTAGACATCATTTGATAAGGATTGTATATACAATGTCCATGTTCTACCATGATGTACCAGCATTTCAACAACATGATGAACTCGAAATTTTTAGTATTCAAATAAAAGAATTTAGGCTTACACATGCATAAGGCTTAAACTTGTGTTGGTAGAAAATTCAAATTTAATAATATTATCAAGTTATATTATTTTTACATTTGGTTAGGCCAAGTAGTTGTATTATGTAAGAGGAGGTACAGAATGCAATGCCAAGCTTGTCACTTGTTCTAAATTCAGCCATGTGACCAAATTTATATTATATCATGATAATGGTAACATATGTCATATATGTGCAAGAAATTACAATTTTGTCAACCTAGATCCATCAAGGTTAAAAACAAGAAGTGAACAACATTGGTGTGGCTTTATGCCCAAGTTTCTCCATTGGTTATTGGAGTTGAGATCGTTTTTAATTTGCCAATGGGTTTTGTTTTTGCGGCTTTGTACTCATTTGTATAAACAAGCATATTATTTTGTGTGATTTATTGTGCTTACTTTACTTGGATTGGCAAGGTGGAGCTACACAAGAATACCAATAAGAAAATAGAAAAAATGATTTTATTTTATTTTTAAATAATTGCTTAATTTATAATTGCCTTTAAACAACGGTTTGTTTATTTTTGCACCTGCCGAAGAGTTGTTCGTACAAGTGTTTTGCAAGCGTTTATTTATTTGAATGATCTTGGTGGTAGTAATCAATTTCTTCTTTGTCGTGTTGGAAACTTTGAAGACTATGAAGACTAAGATTCATGAGAAAGTTCCTGCCAACGGTTAGTGCAAGAGCCGATTTTTTCTGGCTGTAATTCCTATCTCTAAAGAGACACTTGTCATCTATGAGGTCACCAAGTGCATGTTCGAGGCTACAAAGTTTAATTTCACTTACAGGTAGACGGCGTTGGTGTTCATGTATGGCAAAATCTCTGCGTTGATGATTGGAGGAGAGATCGTTTCTAATATGGTGATGGATTTTGTACATGTGACGTTGTATTTGTTCGTATACAAGAGCTTATCATGTGATGTTATTAAGAGTGTCTACCTCGCTTAGAGCGGCCTTGTGACGTTGTATTTGTTCGTATACAAGAGCTTATCATGTGATGTTATTAAGAGTATCTACCTTGCTTAGAGCGGCCTTGTGAAGCTGCACAAGGATAATAATAAGTAGGTGAAAAATATTTGATTTGATTTTGATTAGATATATCTGTTGAATTTACATTTATTTTAATCCATGGTTTGTTTATTTTGCAGCTGCCAAAGAGGCTTCTGTACACGTTGTTGAGTAGAGAAAGATTGATAACCACGACAGATCAAGAGTCTTTACCAACATCAAATAAACAAAAAACATACACTAAAACAAGTACACATAGTACACCCTCAAGGAATAACTAATAAATCAGAAGAGTAGTCAAGCATCTCACACTCTACAAAGGGAGAATCAAGGAGTGTAAGTAGTATAAGAGAATGTGGAGCCTTTATTAATGATAAACAACCACTTACAACCAATTTAACTCACACACAAAGCTTGAGTTGACAAAGACGTCAAGTCAAAGAAGTGTGTGGCGCTATACGCACACACACAAAATCCTAAGTAGATGGAAATCATCTACGGATGAATGCGGTGCGCCGCCGTATGTCCATAAACCCGTAGATTAGTAAGAAACTAATCTACCTTAAAATACTACGATGCGGAGAGGCCCTCGACGTCCCATCCCAACAAAATAACATATCCAATTTGCAATTGAGTTCCTGCCAGTGTGAACACGGCCAATATGAAACCGGTTCGTGCAAATGCCCAAACCGTTTGCCCAACGTAGTGTGAATGGGGTAATTAAAAAACCAGTTCTGAAAAAGTCCCAAACCACTTGTAGTGTCATTGCACTACTGCTGAAATCAGCTACAACAACTCCTCTTCCTCCTCCAATTCTTCCGCCAGTTATAACTTCTTCAAAATTTGTCAGATTCGCAAGTTTTTTGTTGCGTTCTCCTCCCTTATACGTGCTCTACGACATTGTTCTAAGTACCTAAAATTTTATAAACTCACCTAAGATCAAATTCAAGAACTAAAGAGAGGAACGTGGGAGGGTCTTTGTCAAGTGAATAACTAATAAATTACAAGAATAGTCAAATGCCTTGCACTCCACAAAGGGAGAAACAACGAGTGCAAGTAGTATATGAGAATGCAGAGCCTTTACTAATGATAAACAATCACTTACAAACAAATGTAATCACTAAACACTCTCTAACTCACTCACAGAGCTTGACTTGACAAAGACGTCAAGTCAAGGATGTGTGTGGCGTTATACGCACACACACACACACACAGACAATCCTAGTGGATGGAATTCATCCACGGATGAATGCAATGCACCGCCGTATGTCTCTAAACTTGTACATTAGTAACAAACTAATCTACGCTAAAATACTACAATACAAAGAGGCCCTTGATGCCACGTCTCGTGACAACGTGTCTCGCAATGTTTTCATTGATGTGGATGCTTTTGGTAGTATTGGTGTTTCTTTTTATGTGGATGGTTTTGGTATTTACATTATTGTGCCGTAAACCGCAAAGATTGTGAAGATTTTGAACAATGTGTACTGTCCAAACTATGATAGATTTTGTGACTAATAAATTTGGAATGATTAGAGAATTTTTCAATTGATTTGAAATGATTAGAGTATTTTAGAATAATCAATGAAGTTTTTTTTGTAAAGTATCCCGATAATTGTTATCAATTTTATAAAGACAATGTTATATATTGGAATAAAACTAGTGAATAGATAGTATGAAGTGCTCAATTCTCGCATTTAATGAATATGTCAATTGAAAGAAAAGAAAAATTGTGGCGGTTAATAAATAAGTTGTATGGTTTTAAACACGGAGTGGCAATTATGAGCGATGAAGGATAATTGAGCTATGCAAATCTAGAAAATATGTTTGTATCGGATTGACAAGCATGTGTGTATATATTTTTTTTGTAAATAATATTTAATTGGATTTTAATATTTGATGGATATAAATAAAGTATAGAATGAAACTATTACTGTAACTATTGTTGTACTTTCTATACATGAAAGATAAAAGTAAACTTTGGTGTAGATAAAGGAAAGAAGATCACTTTCAACAAGTTGAAATCAAAGACGGTAAAGGAGAACAAATCGCCGAGAAAAAACATGAAACGTAAAGTAATTTATTGCCAACAATACAATATATCATGTCAGACAGGATAGCGCCTTGAAACATAGTATTGCCTAAGTCATGATGGTCTTGTATGAAGAAGAAGAAGAACGCCGGTCTCCAAAGGGGGTCGGAGTGAATAAAGTGTCTGTTCATTCCACTACTAAGACCATGCCCACTGGACAAGGAATTAGTAAGCTGGAACTACTTCCCCCTCTCGAGGGTAGACATTATGTAATAAGTAGCCAAAAACCACGAACGAGCTAGTCAAAAGAGTAGCAAAGAAGGAGGGAGGGGGGAGAAGAGAGGAGGAGGGGGGGAATGAGAGAGGGAGGAGAGGGGGAATGAGAGAGGGAGGAGGGAAAAATGAATAGGAGGGTGTGTTTTGCAATGTCAGGGTAATTTTATGGGGGGTCTTGTGTATCGGGAAGGGCTTGGTTGTTTTCAATTTTGCGTTTATGTAGAAGGATGGACATAGCATGTTGTATGGCAATGATGTTACTATTTTTGAAAGTGTTTATAATAGTATCAATAGGAATTTTGAAGGTATCTTCTAGGATTTTTATAGATGGGATAAAGGTGGTGGCACGGGCACCGGCTGTGATTACAATATGGGGGTCCACTTTCCATCCGAAGGCAGTGATGTCATCAATAAGGGGTTGGTACTTATTGATTTTGTTTTCGATTGTTTCTGGGGAGAATCTGTCATTATAGTATGTGAATTCTATGAATTGGATGGTGTAGTCTTGGTTTATGTGGTCGGGTGGGGGGTCATTGTATGGTAGGCCTTTAACGCAGAGTATGTCCGGTTTCAGTCGAGCATTGCAGTGGCATCGTTGAGTTTCACATGTATAGTACCCTCACACAAGTATACGTACTTTTTTGATTTTGTACGTTTCCACACTACACTGCTACCAACTTTGGCACCCTCCTGAGGGCTAAAAAATTGTCAATTTACCATGAAATTTTTGGCACAAGATCACCATTATGTTGAAAAGATGTGTGCTAGATTTCAAGGCCAAAAGATAAATACAAAAAAAAATATTCAAAATCTACCAAGATGTGTAGTTGTGAGCCATTCACAACTAACCAACTTTGTCACCCTCCCAAGGATTGAAAGAATTTTTTTTGCCCATGGAATTTTTAGAATGAGACCACCTCTATGTTTATAATAAGTGTGCCAAATTCCAAGGCCACATGATGAATAGAAAAAAGGATATTTAAAATTGTTTCTCGTAGCTACATATTTTGGTAGATTTTGAAGATGGTTTTTTGTATTCATCTTTTGGCCTTGAATTCTGGCACACATGTTATCAACATGAAGGTGATGTTTTCCCTAAAATTTCATGGTCAATCAAAAAAAATTCCGACCTAGGGAAGGTGCCAAAGTTGACAATAGTGAAATGGTTTCGCTGATTGTTTCTCACAACTACACATGTTGGTAGATTTAGATTTGTTTCTTTTCTATTGTGGGTCTTTTGGACTTGAAATTAAGCACATGTATAACCAACATAGATGTGGTCTCATGTTCAGAATACCATGGGAAAAAATAAAAAATTGAATCCTTAGGAGGGTGTCAAAGTTGGCAGCAGTGAAATGTTTCTCACAACTATACTTGTTGGTAGATTTCAAAAATCTTTTGATATGTAGATATTTTGGCCTTCAAATTTGGCACGCATGTGATCAACATAGAGATAGTCTCATGTCAAAAATTTCATGGGAAAATATCAAAAAATCCAATCCTTGGGAGTGTGTCAAAGTCGGCTAGGAGTGAAATGTTTCTCACACCTACACATGTTGCTAGCTATTGATGTAGTTTTAATTGTGTGGATCTTTTGGACTTGAAATTTTTCACACATATAATCAACATAGAGGTCGTATCATGCTAAAATTACATGGACAAAAAAAATTCTTTCAATCCTTGGAAGTGTGTCAAAGTCGGCTAGGAGTGAAATGTTTCTCACACCTACACATGTTGCTAGCTATTGATGTAGTTTTAATTGTGTGGATCTTTTGGACTTGAAATTTTTCACACATATAATCAACATAGAGGTCGTATCATGCTAAAATTACATGGACAAAAAAAATTCTTTCAATCCTTGGAAGGGTGTCAAAGTTGGCTGCTGTGAAACTTTTCTTACAACTACCCCATGTTGGTAAATCTTGGATATCTTTTTTTGTATAAATCTTCTGGCCTTGAAATTTGGCACACATGTTTTCAACATAGAAGTGATCTTGTGCCAAAAATTTCACGGTAAATTGACAAATTTTTAGCCCTCAAGACGGTGTCAAAGTTGGCAACAGTGTAGTGTGGAAACGTATAAAAGCAAAAAGTACGTATACTTGTGTGAGGGTACTGTACATGGGAGTAGCCATGGTGGAACCGTATTTTCTTGTGGGTTGTTGTTAAAGGTGTTGGCATTCATGAGGATAAAGCATCTCGATTTGTTATGGAAGGTGATTAATTTACGGATTTCCCATACGGCTTTGTAATGTCTTTTGACAATTAGGGAGTGTATGTGGTGGTTATGACATTTAAGTAAAACATGTAGCCATGTGTTAGGGTCCGTAAAAGTGCATATGGGACATGTTATAGATGGGAATCTTTCGATTCTAAAGGAGAGTTATTTTCCGGCGTTTCCCATATATTGACCCGTACGGAATTTGATGAGGCATGTTATTTGTGAGTCAGTGATGGGATTCTTCCATAAATTTGTAGAGAGTTCATTGTCTATTTTGTTGTTGCCAGTCCATTTTTCTATTTTGGGGAAGTTTTCTGCGATTGTGTCAAGGTTGTTATAGAGGTCTTGTTTCTTGAGATATTTGTTCAAGAATCTAACCGGGCCTTTATTGGGGGTATTTCTTTAGAAGGCCAATCTTCTTTTTGGAAGTAGTATGGGGTTGCATGGGCATGTTTGTATGGATATTTAGCATTTTTATGCGATTTTTTGCGGCCTTCTTTTGCTAGTTTATCTCCTTGTTTGTTTCCATCAATATTGGTATGGGCTCTAACTTTGTGAAGGGTTGTCATTTGTGTTTGGTTTTGTAACATTTGGACTATTGACACTAATATAGTTTGGTCGGGGTGGCTATTGTGGAGGGTAGGGTGTCTTATTTGGGTGTTTAGTAGATAAACTGCATTGATACAGTCAATGAATATGTGTGCGGGTTCATTGTTGTATTTTGTTGTGATGATTTGTAGTGTTTTGTGTTTGGCCATAAGTTCTGCTCTAAGGATGTTTTGTAGTCCATGAAGTCTTTTGGCTAATTTAATTTCTTTGATAGGATTTTATATGCCATAGCCGGCTTTTTCTTTGCGCCAGTTTTTCGGGCTAACTTGTTCAGGTGGTTTGAAGGAGCCATCGGTATAGTAGCTATATGCCGGGTCAAATTTTGGTGAGGTTAGAGTATGGTAGTTTGGGAGGGGTGGGGGTATTACAAGGTAATCTAATGTACTATTGATGTAGTTTAGTTTTGACCATTTTTTACTCCGGTTTACAGGGGTTTGTATACTTGATGGTAGGGCCATTTTTGTGTATAGGCGGTGTATGTTTAGAGAATTTGCTATGGAGGTGAGTTCGGCAAGTTGTCTTAGGGTGCCAAGGGTTTGTTTTTGGTGGTGGACACATATTATTTGTAATGTAGATGGTTCAATCCGGGGCTTTTTTAGCTCGGGTGGAATAGTCGGTTCTTTGTATGGAATTGAGTCTGCTTCAAATAGTGCAATGATATGGGAGTCTAGGAATGGGCTTGATTGTTGGTTAGAGTTTTGGTACCAATTTTTGTCCGGTGTGATAATGAGTGTAGATGTGTGGTGTGGGTCATTTTTGGCAGCAAGGCGGGCCCGGTGTAGTGCTTGTTGAGTTTCCTCCTCATTGTATGGGTGAGCTATACCCTTACCGATCCATTTATAGTCAAAGGCTTTTCCCAGGGAGCCAAGTATTTTATCTCTTTCAAAGGGTGAATAGAATTTTTTTAATTTGGTGGAACATGTGACAGGGGAGGAGAAGTATGATTGTTCTATATTAAAGGACGAAATTAATGAGTCTAGAATGAGTGTGGGTATTGTGTATTGTGCATTTTTGAGGGGATTATTTTTTGGAGTTTGATATTTATATCTTTGGTATAGCCAAATTAGTTCAGTTTCAAATGGTTGGATTGTTGGTTCGATGTTTGTAGGAGTCTGTAGTTTCAAATTGTATTGGTTCCATAGCCATTGGAGTCTAGTAGTGGGAATAGTGTATAAATGTCGGTCATTTTCTTCATACAAATGGGCTTGGTTGTTCTCTATTTTAATTGTGTTTGAGGATGTGAAAATGTTGTTTTCGGGGTTATATTCCGTTGTGTAGATGTTTAGGAGTGGGATGATCATTGGTGGAGTTACGGATCGTGAGTTGTGTAATTGTTCTTGCGGGTGGTGGGCTTGAATGATTTCCGTGTAGAATTTATTTCTAATTTGTTGATAGTATTGTTTTAATTTTTCGGTGTTATATGTGGAAGTATTATGGTTGTGTCTTGGAAAGAGGTTTCTTTGAGGAAGCCATTTGTTAAATGTGTTGTTGTTGTGTTGCCATTGGCATAAATATTTTGTATATTGTTGGTATCTAGATGTTGTATATGCTCATGGCTTATGATGTTATTAATAGGGTATATGGTGGATATTTTGGGGATGTATGTTGGGGGACGGAGGTGGTATCGGTGTGATGGATTGGGGGGGGGTGGATTGGTGTAGGGTAGTTCTTAGAAGGATGTTGTTGTTGATGGTGATGAATGGGTCTTGGAGTATGTAGGAGTATGGGTGTATGTTGCAAGGAGTATCACATGTGGTGGGGCATGTTGGATAGCAAAAAAGTTTTTTGGCAACATGTAGGGCACTCTTGATTAGTTTGGATGGGGTGAAGTGGAAGGTTTTGAAGTCCTCATTATTCATGATGGGTGTGCCGTTTGGTAAAGTAATTTGTTTTAATTCAAAAATATTTTTTGAGAGGAGCTTTTGTAAATTTTTTTGGGAGAGTTGGGCATTGAGTGTGTTATGGTTTAGTGTTTGTTGACGCCATAATACTTCTAATGATGTTAGATCAAGGAGGAAATTTGGAAGTGTACTCTTGAGATGAACTTTAGCGACGTGTTTTAATAGGAAAATGGTCAAGTTATTGGTGATCTTACACAATCCGTTTTTTTTTAATTCTAGGTATATTTTTGGCACCACCATATTGAGCAAGAACATAATGAGTTAGTCCATTATATATTTTTTCCAAGCCTACCTTTGTCATTCAAGGCATTTTGTAGTTGTTCCCCTATACACCGGACATAGGCATTTTTGAGGGAGAAAGCTTCAGGTCCAAATAGGTCATGTGGGAGTTGAGTTGTTGCGTTTGACATGCATTTTGGCATACCACAAATGGTTTGTTGTATGGCTATAATCTTTTGATCAAGTTTTTTGATAGCTGGCACAGAATATGGTACAGTGTAGAAGCTGTATGCTATGCCTGGGCGTATTACAGTGTCAACCATTTTAATTTTTTGTTTCATAGTGGCCGAACATGTTGCTAATTCTTTGCATTGTTTAATGAGATTTGTGGTCGTAGTGTGAATTTGGATTTTCCATTTTAAAGAGGGAACAAGGTTTGTGCCAAGGTATACATATGATTCATTTTGGTGTAGTATGGGGATTGGTTGGCCACAGTAGCTGATGTTAGAAGCTTGCAGTAGGGCTTTAAATGTAGTTGGATTCATTTTGGATTCATTTGGACATCCAGTAGCAGCGCATTTTGGGGACACCTACGTCCATACCAGTCAATTTACAATATCTATCAATTTTATAAATTTGTGTTTGTAATGATTTTATTTTGTTAGTTACAGTAACAAGGTCATCGGCGTAGGTGGCAGAGTTTATGGTGGTTTGTGATGTACCAAAAGTGTATCCATTATTGCCTCGCTCTAGCCATCTAAGTAGTGGTTCTAAAAATATTATGAATAGATATGGACTGAGGGTGTCTCTTTGTATAGTTCCTCTATGAATGGGGATAGGCTTAGTTTTACCAAAGTGCTCGCCGGTATAGTAAGTAGATGATTGGGAGTAAATATTTCCAACTAGTGTAGTTGCATCTTTTAGGTACCCAATATCTGTCATTATTGCTAATAATCGGGTGTGGTCTATGGAGCCAAAGGCGTTTTTGAAGTCAACATATAAAACATACATGTATTGATTTGTGAATCATGCGTCTTCTAGTGCTGCTATTATGGTTTATATTTGTCTAGATGTACTTCTCTCTGCTCTAAATCCTTCTTCACTATTGTATAGGATTTCAAACTTTTCACCATATGAGGATAATATTGAGGTAAGTGTACTGGTGTAGAATTTATATATTGTGTTGGCTAATGCAATTGGTCTATGATTTGGTAGTATTGAAGGATCTCCTTTTTTGTATAGTAGAATTGTTGCACTTGTTTTCCATGAGGCTGGTATTTATTTTTGTTTATAACTGTGGAAGAAGAATAGAAATAGTAATTTATGAAATCTTGGGGGCATGTTTTTGAGTATTGAGTTTGGTATCCGGTCTGGCCCTGGGGCATTGTTATTTCCGAGGTTGCGGAGGCATGTGTCGTATATGGCTCTGTTAAAGTATGTATGCAATGGAGTTTCAGGTTTGCCTCGTTTGTTTAAGATAAATCCATCTAGATCATGCCATGGATATTGGCGTACTGCGCATGTGCATTCGATTGGGTGTTGTGGTTGGTAGTTACATGTTAGTATCGTGCGTCTATTATTTTTTGTCTGTTGGTTGAATATTTCGTTTGCAATGTCTTCGGGACTAATTAGAATGTTATTATATTGGTCAATGATACAATCTAATGGTGGGAATTCAGATTTTTAAAAAACTTTTCTGTTTATTTTCTTAGGGCTAATTTTGTATAATTGTCTATACTTTGAGATGGCTTTTTTAATATTATCTTTGAGTATTTTGTAATTACTTTTCGGGCTTGTGTATTGGCCTTTTTTGCAATTAGTGCAATGTCTTTTATCCATGTATCATGGGATAAGTCCGGGGGGGGTGGGGCAAGAATTTGGGTATGGGGCAAATTCAGTAATTTGTTACATATGGGGTGGTTACGCCATTGTGGATTATTTTTTGTGATTCTAATAGTTTTTTGTATTATATGGTATGTAGCTAGGTGTTGTTTCCATATTTTAGAAAGTTTGCGGGGTAGATAACCGCCTTGTTGTGATGTTCGGTTTGTCATTTGTGGTATTGGTTGGGCTTTGCAAATTTGTTCCAATGTATCGGAGATATTATTGGTAAGTGTATCTAGGGTGTGGCACGTTTTGTGCCATTGTGTTTGAGATAGTTGGTTATTATTTTCAAGGGTGTTTATGAGGGAGTCAATTTGCATGGAATTTTCTTCAAAGAACTTTGTGTTGAATTTTTTAAAGTTATCTTTTGGGATAGGATTAAGTATGCGTTTAATGGTATTATTTGTGATTATAGGGGTACCGCTTATTAATATGTTATTTGGGATGTAGAGTTGTATAGGCAAGTGATCTGAGTTGAGAATAATGTCTTTGTTTGTTGTGGAAGTGTATTGTGTATTATTATTTGTATTTATATAGAAGCCGTCTATTAGGCTCCAATCACTATAGTTATAGCCGCCTTGTCTAGAGTATTGTGTATCAGTATTTATACAGGTGAAATTTAGGTTTTCTGTGAAGTGGCGCCATTGGTAATCTATGGTTTGAGGGGAGGTGTTATAATTTCCGTTTTGTCGACCAATTAATTCTATGTTTCTGTTGAAGTCTCCACTCAATATGTAGGTGTGATTAAGATTATGATTCATTTGAGATGTAATAGTATTTAGTATGTCTACTATAAATCTAGTATCTTTGGGGTGAGATGGAATATACATGTGAAAGATTAATCATGGTTGTAGTGGTTGATAGGTGATTCTGATTATTTGAAGGTAGGGGGATATGTGCATTGGAGTAGGAATTTTATTGATGTTGCCCGGGAAGGCATATTTTTTGTGTATTAGTGTGAGGAGGCCACCGCGGCCTGGTGTGTATGGTCTTTGTTGTTGAATGCATCTTGTTAGTGCATGTGAGTTGTTAAGAATAAGTTTATAGTCTTGGAATATGTTTTGAATGTATTTAGTAGATTTTGTGGCGGACATTTTTGTTTCTTGAATGACTATGAGGGCGAGTGGTGTTTCTGTATATGTGGTCAAAGCTTGTAAGCTGGGGAGGGCAATGTTTAGAGATGACGCATCGCATGTAATGATGTTTGTATTTTCGTTATTTGTGCTAATGTTTTGGTTTTGTGGGGGAAGGAAAAAGGGGGGAGGGGGTGGATGGATATATTCTGTTATGGGGTCAAGACATTTTAGCGTCATGTTAATTAGATTGTTAGGAAGGTAAGGAAATTTTTGTTTTATTGTAGCGCTTGAGGGCGGTATGGTTTGGCTATGTAAAAATTTGTATAGTTCTTTATGTATTGAGTTCCCGTGGTTTATAGTACTTTGATTTTCTTCAAGAAATTTTGTATATGGATGCGGGGTATAAATATGTCTTTTGGGTGGATTCTGTAAGTTTGATAAGTTTCATAATAGTGTGTCAGTCCATGTAATTATAATCAGGTTTTGTGGGTTTAAAAGATGGTTACATTCGTCTATGTTTGGAGGGGTGGTAATTACTAGGGCATATAGAATGTGTGTTGGTGGATGTGTATTTTGATGTTGTATGCATAGGGCAATATTTGGGTGTCTAGTGTTGTATAGATATGTAGCGTATGTGTGGTTTTCGAAAGAGGTGCAAATGTTTGAGCGATGTGTTTGTATTCTGGTTGCAGTTTTCTGGTATTTGGTTCAAAGTATATTTTGGCGTTTGTCTTATATGATGTGGGATGTCTTTTTAGTATGTTAGGCATTGGTCCCGGGTTGGTTTCTATGTCTCCGCCTAGGAATAGTAGGAGTTTAGATTAGGTGCTGTGTTTTAGAATTCTTATTTCTTGTATGATTTTGTGTGGTTTTTTTGGTGTGATTTTGTATGGTATGATTTTTGGTTGTATTTGTTTGGAAGCGTGTGTGTGTCTTTGTTTGGGTGTGTTGTTATATTTGTATTTGTAGTTGTGTTTATGGTGAGTGTAGAAATAATTATTGTGTAGTGGATATTGGGTGTTGTTGGCTTTGCATTGGTGTGTGGAATTGTATTTTTTTTTGTGGTTATGGGGTTTATTTTATTTTTATTGTATGTTTTATATGTGGTTGTTTGTTTAAGTGTGTGTTCACTTTTTTTTTCTTTTTGTGTATTTTTTCATTTTTGGATTGTTTGTTGTTGTTGTTGTTGTTGTTGTTGTTGTTGTTGTTGTTGTTGTTGTTGTTGTTGTTGTTGTTGTTGTTGTTGTTGTTGTTGTTGTTGTTGTTGTTGTTGTTGTTGTTGTTGTTGTTGTTGTTGTTGTTGTTGTTGTTGTTGTTGTTGTTGTTGTTGTTGTTGTTGTTGTTGTTGTTGTTGTTGTTGTTGTTGTTGTTGTTGTTGTTGTTGTTGTTGTTGTTGTTGTTGTTGTTGTTGTTGTTGTTGTTGTTGTTGTTGTTGTTGTTGTTGTTGTTGTTGTTGTTGTTGTTGTTGTTGTTGTTGTTGTTGTTGTTGTTGTTGTTGTTGTTGTTGTTGTTGTTGTTGTTGTTGTTGTTGTTGTTGTTGTTGTTGTTGTTGTTGTTGTTGTTGTTGTTGTTGTTGTTGTTGTTGTTGTTGTTGTTGTTGTTGTTGTTGTTGTTGTTGTTGTTGTTGTTGTTGTTGTTGTTGTTGTTGTTGTTGTCGTTGTTGTCGTTGTTGTCGTTGTTGTTTGTAGTATATAAGTATACTATAATTGTTTTTTCTTTTCTTTTATAATTATTGTTATATATTTTTTAAGTTTTTTAAATATGCATTTTAGTATATATATATACTATAGTGTATTTGGTTGTAGCATTGTTTGACGCTATTAGTTTGACGTGTCCATCTTGTTTTCAATGACACGTTGCTCTCATTTCGATGCTTGTGTTTCCGCTGCCATGATAGTTGCAATGAGTTGGGATCTGAGAGTTGACATTTCTCCTCTGAGGGCTTTGACCGTGTTTGCTTGCACCATATCCGCATATTGTCTCGCTTCTTCCATGATTTCTCCTTTCATTGTCTTCATTTCTCTCCGAAGTTGATGTAGGGTGATACCATTGCCTTTGTTTGGCCATTTTCCATGGCAATTACTGCGTTAGCTATAGCCAAATTTACATGTGTGAACCCTAGCCTTGTTAGTTCATCCGCACTTGGTTTGTTACTACCGTTGAAGCTTTTAGGGTGGGAGGTAAACATGATGTATTTACCATGGAGTTTTTTACTTTGTTTGACAAATTTTTTATATACCGCTGTCCTGATGTAAATATCTACAGTGTATAAAATATTGACTTGTTTATCTTTTTTGGAAATATCTTTGATTAGAAGGACGAAACTTATGGGTGATGCTTCCAGTAGCTTCCAGTAGCTTCAAGGTGACGCTTATTGCTCATGGAATTGTTTAAAAGGCGAAAGCCGTAAACAATATTCACCAATTCGAAGTATTCCTTTACGTTCTTAGAGTTTGTGTTTGGATTTGAAGTTTGAACTAATATGTCGAACTGGAGGGTTTTTATAGAGTCACAAGATCTAGAGTCTGAACCGGAGGTAGATTTACAGCTTTCCTTGTCTCAGTTGCCAATTCAACCATCCCAGCCGACGGTTACCACACCATTGCCAATTCACCCACAAGAGGAAGCTGGGTCTTCTCGTTCGCTGAAGCAGCCTCGTGTTCAGCAGCGTTGGCATGGTAATCTCCAAAAGGACGCTCGTGTTTTAGTAATCTTACTTCAAATTAGATGTGTTGAACCGGACACCCGTGAAGTGACATTTGAAGAAAGCTTTGAGGGCCTGAACGAAGACCATTATTTCTGTATACCTAGGCCAATCGAGCCAAGCGCTGGCCACCATCGTTGGTTAGAAGGGCCAGTGAATCCTTTGACAAAGATTCAACGTGCAGATTACATCGCAATTACTATCAAGCGCATCCTCAAGTTCTTGCACATGGAGTACTACTGTTCTTTGACTTTAGTTTTTACCTCTACTTGATTTTGATTGAAGTTTTGTACTAAATTTAAGTGTTTTGTGTTTCATTTGAATGTTAGAAGTTAAAAGATGGTAGATAGAGGGTAGTTTACCTCCTAGTTAGAATTCTAAAGGTTAGTTGACCTTTAAAGATAAGTAGATACTTATCTTTTGAGTTTTCCTAGGGCCAATGGGTGTTTTGAGGCCCATGTGACATGCACATGGGCTGATCTTATCCACCTTAGGGGTCTAAAGGATAGGTAGGCATCTTCTCTCTCTCTCTTAGTCGAGTTTTGGGGGAAAAATGATGTAGTGTGCTTTTGGGAGTGTGTGTGTGTGTGTAGAAAGCCGAGAGTTTGATGGGTGATATCTCGGGTTGTAAGAAACAATTTGGAATGAAATTTTGAGGATTTCTTTCTTTTTGAGATGCGCTTTTAGAGAGATTGTTTTTGCTTGATTTGGAGTTGTAGACAAGAAGTTACAAGCGTGTGAAAGGAGAAGGGTCTACTGCCACCCAACGAAGAGGAGCAGAGATTCGGGCGACTACCAAAGTTTGTAGTTTTTGTGTCTCTCTTTGAGAATTTTAGGAGTTGTAGAGATTTTTTTTAGCTTTTTTGAAACTTATCATTGAAGTTAATTAGAGTAGTATTGAAAAAGTTATGAAGGTTTGAAATTGTGAAAATCCGAGGCCATCCATTGAGAGGGCAGAGGTTTCAACAAGCCATAACTTTTGGATAGTAGTTTAGAATTGTTTGAGAATTAAAAGGTGCGTGAATCATGGTCATAGCTCTTCAAAAAATTATTACAATTGAGATTTGGAATTTTAAAGAAGAAGTTATGAGCGATTGAATATCTAGAGGGGCAGAACTTTGAACTTTTATAACTTTCGGATTGTAAGTTAGATTGACTTGAAATTTAGAGAAGTGTTAGTTGTCTGTATTAGCTTTCCAAAGAGCTATTACACATAGTATTTGGAGTTTTGAGTCATCTGTGGCACTTGTTTGAAGGTTATAGCCTTGGTGAAACTTTTCCATTGTGTTTTTGAACATTTCTTTTGAGTTTCTTAGTATTTTTGAAGACTTGAAGACTTGAAGACAAGAAGACATAAAGTCTCGTGTGTTGTGGCTTGTGGCTTGTGATTCCTAGCCGGATTTAGAGGCTCGTTGTCTTTATTTTGTTATTCCCAGCCGGATTTGGAGGCTAGTTTTTTTCAATTCTGCTTCGTAAATTTTGTTGTGGTGAAGTGGGGTTGATCACCCACACGGTCGTATTTATGTTGTTCCCACCGGTGAGGCGTGATTGCTGGTCACCGTGGGTTTGAATTTTAGGAGCCAATCTTTCGGACGGTTTCAGCTTGTGCTCTGGTCATCCCGTTCTACCCGTCCAAGGCCGTGGGTTCTTATCACCTTATCTTTACGCTTAATCAGTTTAGAGCCACTACAGGATAGGCCAACGGGGAGCTGTTTGAAGAGTCGAAGAGATGAAGATATGAAGATGTGAAGAACAGAAGAATTGAAGACACGACTGAACTCTCCAGCCATCTATTCCGGTTGCAGCCAGATTCCCCGTGAATTCTCAAAGCGCTCCCCTCTCTACACGACACTGCTGTATTTAGACCTCAATGTTGCAAGTGCCAATATGTCGCCCATGCTCAAGTTTGAAGAATGTATCTACCACATTCTCCTCCCCAAGTATGGTCCTAATACCATCCACTAGTTCTTTTTCACTTTTTGTTTTATTGAGATTTTTTATAATAAAAATTAGACAGTTCTTTTTTGCAATCTCATCCTCATCCATCTTCCGAGTTGCAAAGATTGATACAAAGATCTCATTATTGAATGTGACTTTGTAGTCTTTTACTTTGGCCGCTTGCTCGGGAGAAGGGGTTTTGACTCACGCCAGCTCAGAGAATCTTTTTTTTTCTACCCCCGTATTCTCAAAATCATAGCCTCTAGCAAAGCTATCTGTCACGATTTTGGCATGCAAGTCATATGCTTCTCTATTGGCGAGATTAGGATTGGATATTTTGACTGACAAGAGGTGTGAAAAAGCCACGGCATCGTATGATTTGCATACTTTGCCCTTGTGAGGAATTCCTTCACTCAAAACGAGAATGAAGGGCCTTACCTCTTGCAACAATCCTTTGGCATCCGTATCCGGGTTCTTTAGATGCAATTTAAAAACTCCATTCCAATTTTCTGATTGGTGATAGCAGAAGATGGCTATTGGTTCACCAATGCGAGTCCCAACAGGGATTCCCATGTCTTTAAGTTGGGATTTTATCATGTCTAAAACCACGTCTTTTGTCCAAGTTTGATCACCAAGTTCAAAATGGATTGATACTTGGTAATCCAAGGCAAATCCGTCTTCATCTACCTCAGCTTCACTAGGGAGTTGGGTGAGATTGAAGTGGTTGCCAATCTTTCCATCAACCCTTTTCAACGGCCATTCTTCTTGGGGTACAAATGGGAAAAAAGGTATGGCTTCGATGCTTTCAACTGCCTCTTTTCTACTTAGACCATACTTGACCAAGTCTTCTAAAATATTCATGGGTACTTTTGGACTTCCACTTTTTTTTGCAAGCATGTTTATTGTGTGGAAGCCTAACCAATATTTGGTGCAAGGCAAACTTGTTGCCTTCACCTTTTTCTGGGTGGCACTTGCAACAACTAGAACTTTGGGATTCATTCATGTTACATGGGTTTTCCTCTAGTACTTCAACAAACAAACGCTTGGAGGGGGTCACCGCAGCTTGGAGTTGAGACATACTGTAGATAACAAGAGTAGGAGTGTTACTAGAAGAAGTGTGGAGTCTTACCATAGCATTTCCCTTTATCACCTTGATTTTAACTTCTCCCCTCAACATGCATTGAGGGCTTGGTGAAGTTAGGATGATCAAAAAGATGTAGAATTTAACAATGTAGATGTCATGCAAGCAATTGACTAGACCGCTATTACTAAATTCTAAGTGAGCCGGGTTGAAGTTGTGATGTTTAGTGACTTTTACACATACACATCCATGAGAGGTGCCATAAAAGTGGTCACCTCCCCAAATAAATACGTATAATATTAAAACTTATATGCATGTCCATAGGTTTACATAATAAATCCAATGATTGCACAAAATAACAGATTGCAAAGGGAGTGAAGAGAAACTATGATCTGAATGTACTGTCCCAACTTGAATGTAGTGGGATTGAATCTTGACTTGGTAATTCCACCTTACTGTGTTGAAGATCTTGGACTTGAGGTTCTCCTCAGGCACATGTTGTACTGTACTTAGTCGAGCTTGTAGTGGCTGACAACGCCTATCAACTTTGGAGCACCTTGAAACTTCTCTCTGCAATACTGAAGTGTGGGATCTAGCTGCGTATAGAGTTGGCTGGAGTAGTGGGTTGGCACTTCTACAATTAGCCGTTAGCTTGAATAGTTGGACGGCCAGCAGTGGCCTCCTATCCTTGGCAGCAACCTCCGAGCTTCTGTTATAGTTATGCTGATTGCGAGATCTGGGCACCTACTGTGGCTCGTCTCACATGTGGATTCTGTACTCCCACGCCAGGTACTGTCCTTCATCTTGTGAGTGCGACGTTGGATTGGGCTGTTGGTCCTTCGTCTCGGTTGGGCTCCTGGGTCGTTCTAGTCGTTCCTTGAGTAGCAGGTCTCGCGGTGATTTCGTCCGTCTATCTTGTGTCTGCTCCTGGATAGCACGACAAGGTGCGCCTACTGGTGGTTGCCCCTGTGTCTGCTCCCGGACAACACGTCGAAGTACACGTACTGGTGGTTTTTTGTGTGACTTCGCGTGAGTGTGCACTGAGTATAGGAGTTTGTGATGGTGGGCTCACTAAGGCTCACGGCAGCAAGGAGCGTGCCACGGGCTACTTTCGGACTCCTGCTGAGTGTGGCGATTGTGTCGGGATCTCCGCCAAGGCGTGTCGGGGTCTCCACCGAGGCCACATATAGGGTTTCTCCTCCTGTACGCTTGATGCGGAGGTTCTTGTGTTTGGTGTCGGAACCCGTGTCTATGGTTCGTGTTTGCGTGAGCGCCACCGCCTTGTGAGGTTTCGTCTGCTTGTGAGTGCCGTCGTGTGAGGTTCCTCCTGTTTTTGAGTAGTTCGTACCTTTGTGTGTGGTTCGTAACCCACTGAGCTTGGTGTGTGGCTCTGTGAGCTTGGTGTATGCCGCTGTGAGGGTGGTGTGTTCCTCCATGTGTGACGCTTCTTGTGACTCCGTGTGCTTGCCTCCGTGTGGATTCGTGCGTCCGCGTCTCCTCTCGGTCCTCAACTGGTATGTTTCAGCGTCTTCTGATTCGCGCAGCATGTCTTCTTGCATGTGCCGTGAGATCTGGGAGGAATGTATCAACAACAAGTGAGCATTCGTCAGTTAATGAGCAATAAAAAAACTAGACATCAAGTTCTGCAGGGAAGGAGTAAGTGATACTTCACAAATGAGGGGCGTCCTTGTGGGCTGTGAAAGCGGCGATTCCTTCTCTTGTTGGTCTCTTCTCAGGTGTGTGCCCTTCTCTTGAGTTGTGCAAGTGGAGATCTGGTCACGAAGAGCAGAGAGAAAGTATATGCGCAGTAGCACAAAGTAAGAGGGGTTGAGAGTAGAATAGAAGCGTGTTATATACCTTGTGGTGTGTGTCTTTTGGTGGATGTAGTTGATGAAAGTCTTTGTTTCTGGGCTTGTGGTTGTTTAGGGTTAGCTTCCACACTGCGCCATTCGAGTGCATTCTGTCGGTTGTGATGCTTGGGATAGCGGTTTAGATCTTGCTCTTCCATGGATTTGTTGTTTTTGGGGTTGTTGCGGCGGCTAGGATTCTACTGCAGTAGCTGTTGGTAGCACATTCTTGTGATTTTTGTGCTGCTCCAATCTTCATTCCATAAAGATTTGCAAGAAGAGAAGGACAGAGATGCTAGAGTGGTTAAGGTACTTACCTGGGTGTGCACGTACCTGGTTGTTATATGATGTCTTGATATCTTGTTTGCGTGTTGAAGTTGGTGTGCTTGGGGTTGCAGGTGATGGTGTCGTTTTGGTGGTAGATGTGTGGAACCTATCAAGGTGTGGAGTCGGAGGATTTGCACTTCCTTTTCTTCTGGCTTTTCTATTGCTATTGCTGCGACTATTGCTACTATTGTCGCCGTTGCTGCTGCTGCCCCTCCTACTGCTGCTGCCACTCTTGTCGCCGCTGTTGCTGCTGCCACTTCTGCTGCCGCCGCTACTGTTGCCGCTTCTATTGCTGCTTCTTTCCCAGCTTCATCTGAGATCTCGTGATTCACGTCGGTGGAGAGGAGAGTGAGCTTGCGGCTCCAAGCGCTCTAATCTGTTGTCCCGATAGCACCATTCTCTTCGCGCTTCCCAGCTGCTGTCCCTGAAATACCTTTCTCTCTTGTTTTTTCCTTTGCAACTAGTCTGGGAACTCCGATTCTTCGTTGTTGTAGTCTGTGTTGGTCGTGCGTTCTCTTGGACTTACAGCGCCGGGAGTTGGTGCAGGTGCTGATGTTGAGTTCGAAGTACTCGCTCTTCAGTTTGATCGAGTAGATCTCAGTCTGTGTGTGCCTTTGTTTTGCCTCTATGTTTGCACGAATCTTAATGCCGTCGTTGTAGGTGTGGCTGATCTTGTTGGTGGCGATGCTGAGCATTGCAAAACTTGTTTCGGTAGTACCATGTACTCTCATTTCTCTAGGGCCGAAAATCCAACCATTTATTCTATGAAAGTAGCTTTGAAACAATGCAAAGTAACAAGTGATCAAGTATAACTTACCTGGTTTAGTGTCGCGCTTGCCTCTTTGTCTTGGGTAAGTCTAGTGTTGTGTTTTCTGCATGCTGTTGTGCTTGACTCTAGCATGGGGGACTTCGGCGTATAGTGGTTTAGCATTGTCTGATAATTGAGATCTAGATCTGGTGTCTGTGGTTGAGAATGAGTGTTTGCCGAACAAGATCTGAGGCTGTTCCAACACCGAGCCCTCTTTAGATCCTCGCCAACACTATTTCAAGTTCAATGCACCACCTGTTCAACTGCAAATCAGCAGTATCTAAAGCTTTGATCCCTTCCAACATTCTGTACAATGCTAAAGTCCACAAGCATCAAAGAAAGTGCACAAAGCGGGATCTACAATGAGGCCCAACAACTCTCAAATTCTTGTGACCCTTGATTGCGCCTAATGCCCAAGTCCCTCCTCACCCGAAAATGCGGAGCTACTCCTCACTCATATCTTCTTCGAAACTAGCCTAGCAATCAATATGTCACTTGACTTCCGTCTTGTATGAGTCAATAGTGTATTCATTGAAACATTATTTTGCATCGAGACATGGTCTCGAAGGACTGCCTTTATTTTTTCAAGGACGACAAGAATGTACACATGTATTATAATATTAGAAATCATTGGAGTGAATCAAAAGTCAATGTTATGAATATTAAAGTTACAAGAATATTAGTTTATTCATGTATGGTAAATTATTCAACCAATTTTTAATTTCATATTGAGTTCATCAAAAAAATTGTTTATTATCATTTTTAATGAAATGTTTAATTTTTTTCAAAAGATCTTTTAACCGTTGAGGTTAAAAGATATAATCTATTTCTTCAATAAAAACTATACAAATATGGTTTACATCCAAATTTTTTTCTATTTCATAATTCAAATGTTTTTATTAATTTTACAGAATATCAAAAGGCGATGATTCAAATTTGAATTGATAAGAATACCTTAGTAATGATAAATTAGCAGTATTAACCCCTAAGGTACCATGACAGTTATACACCAAATTCACTTCAGAATTGTTGGATTCTAGTGCAATGAATAAAGAAGGAAACTAAAACTTTGATTTTTAGTTCTGACTGTAGGATCTCAATAAAGGCTTATTAAGTAATACATGTACAAAATTTCATAAACTTTGACCGCACGGATTGAAAGATTATAGTGTTTGAAGTCAAGCAAATGGTTCATTTTCTTCCCTAAGTACAGTGGATCAGCAGACTTTGACTTCACTTGGTGTCAAAAATTTTCACTACACAAGGTCTAAATCCATTACCATCTTGTTGAGCATGATGTTAGCTCCTTACACACCAATTTTTAGAGGTAGAAATGGGGTGTAGCATATTCAAAACAAGTGTGCAAGGAGTGGAGGCTCAAAATTTGTTAATTCACACTTTAATTTTTTTGAACTTAATATGTTTTTGATTGATAATCCGAATGGTTATTAAGAAGGTTTACATTACATATTGTTGTGGAAAAAATAAAAAGTGAAAAATATAAAAATACCTAGGTTTTATGTGGAAAAGAAGAAGTTTTTTTGGTACCTTGCCCGACAATGAGTGACAATGTGTGAAAATGTTTGACTTGGGTTGGTATGCTATTTTTCACTAAAGACAAGAACTTTCTTTTGACAATATGAAGGGAATAATATTACTTGCAAATACTGAAAATCTCACATTTAATTGAGTGTCCTATCAAAAGTTTTTGGAGGTGCCCGAGGTGCCTGCCCTCCCCATTTAAAATTCAAAACCCTATAACTTTTTCATCAAATGTCCAATTTAGGAAAAAAAAAATTTCCTACTAAGGTCTTAGTAATGTATTTTTGTAGTAAAAATTTCAAAGAAGAATGTTGGAAATTGACACCATAAGAACCTGACCAAACTCTCAAATTGCCATTTCGTGACACTTGGTCCTTTAGGGGTTAACAAGTTTTCAAAGTTGTTGGATCAGATGTCAATCTATTACAACTTTTTCACAAACTGGAATTAACAGAAGAAAATGATTGTTACTTGTTTCACTTTTAAGTTTTGATAATAGACATATTTTTCCACTCACATTGTCTATATTTTGATCAATGTTTTGCCTTGTGTTTGATCATTGCATGTCAAAAAAACACAAGTAATGGAGGTATTGAGGATGATAGGAGGATTTGCAATGACTATGTCCAATGAAAATATCCATTTACATATGAGAGAACTTTTATTTTATTAATTTAAAAATCATTATTGAATCTAAAATTCAAACAGTGGATAGAATCATCCTCTGTTGGAAGGAATTTTTTTGAAAAATATAAAATCCTTAATTTCTAGGCTTCTTTTATTTAAAAACAATGAAGGTTGTCAATAACTTTCCTTCATTGCTACGTGCCTCCAAAAATGCACCATTTAGTTCTACACTAGAACTATTCAAATTCTATGGTAGTACCATTCAACTCTATAGTACTTTGCTTGATCTATCCGCCCTTTCAAAGAACTTCTTTGGGAAAAATACTTTTTTCATTAAATATTTTATTGAGAAAAAAATTTATTCTCACAAAGCTTTTAGTAATGTTTACCTACATTAAAATTTTCAAAAAAGAGCGTTATAGATGGATGGAACTTGCCCAAACCTTCAAAAGTTTCTCAAAAGACTCTTGGAAATTTAGGCATCAAGTGGAAAAATTTATTACATTGGAAGAACAATGGATTATAATTATGTTGATTTGTAAGTGACCAATTTGGAATTATATGAAAATTTTGTATTTCTACCTAGAAATAAATAATATTAAATTACTAACAATATTATATAGATTAATTTCCGCATTAAAAGAAGGTGTACATCGTAGTGCCAAAATTAAGGTGAAAATTAAACTTTCATATTGAGCTTAAATTAGAAAATTTGTTAACTATGGCCGAAAGTTCAAAATTGCCAATAATTTATTCAATTTCGTAGATTTTTTAAAGATTTCATTTTAAAGTAGATACTAGAATTTAGAAGCTTAATTTCATTAGTTGGACTCAAGTTCAAAAAACATTATTCAATGACTCAAATTCATATTTAGAGCAATTTCTAAGATTCACTACATTGAGATTTGTGTCGCAAACATTTTTATTTCTATGAAAAACACGATTACCTTAATGAGGTAAATTTCCACCATCATCTAATGCTTACACAATCAATGAACTCTCCAAAAAATATTGGATGAATAATTTCAATTCTTCATCTAATATCATGCATTCAAAGCCAAATCACATTCCAAGGTTAAACCTTGAACGTCAAAATGAGCCACTCGTTGCCACAATAATACATATATAGTCATATTTTTTTGAACATGATAAGGTTCAAATATTGAAATGACCTCCAAATGAAAGATCTTAAGGTATGCGTTTGATCAGTTGAAGGGGTTGAATAGTGAGAAGGACTACTAGGCAAGTGTGGCGGAGTGGAGGCGGAAAGGGACAAAGAAATGGTACCATACGACCTTCGATGCATTCCTCAAATTATTATACAAGATACGTTCACAATATATGGACTTTGATTATTTTGAATTTGTGACTATATTGATTCATGGAAGACTTTTCTAAACTCTTTATTGTTGATTATTTGTATAGGTGGAGCTGATTGCTGCACATGGGGATTGCATTTGCTCATATCAAGTTCTCTTGTGACAGGTGTTAAAGCTGATCGGATTGGTAGCTCGGCGGAATTGGTTACTAAACCCTCTGAAGTAGTGGCAAAGAAGAAGACTCAGTGCAGTACCTTGCTCACCTGCTTGCTCGAAATTGCAAACTCGGGTAATGGCAAGGAATTCTTCTACGAAGTATGTGCATCTCTCAATTTTATATGAATGTCCATTCCTATGAATTTTTGGAGGTTGGCGGTGACCAATTTACGCATCAATGATTTTATGTTTACTCCTTATATGTTTCATTCTGTTTCAGATTTTACACAATTACAAAGTATACCAGAAGAAGCCGGAGATCATTTTGGAGAAGCTCCAGTTGATCTCCATCACCAAGGTTGGAGCCAGGTTCAAAGGCCGGTGGATGCGGTTGTTGAACATGTGTAAGAAAAGCAATGATGCATACAACTTCCCAAAGGCTCCATGCTTTGACACCAATCTTTGCCCCTAGCTTGACGTGGCTTCTTTTTGGGTAGGGGTATGTTTTTGGGATCAATGTTGTTGTTAAACTTTAACATTGTTTGTGAACTTGGATTAGTTTCTGGCAACAATTTTACAATTTGCAGCTGGAAGAGGAGGCGGAGAAGTTGTTTGCGAAGGTTGTGAAGGTGGACAACGTTGTCATCGAGACAAAGGGCCTTCCAAACCCAATCCTTGACATCGGTTCATGGATTGAGTCTCATTCTCTGACTTTTTAGAATAGGGCGTTCAAAAATCACTTGGGAGTGAAGCCCGGGTACGTGAAGTCTGAAGAGTTCCTAAAGCAGCTCGAGACCTTGCAGACATTGAAGAGGGTGGTTCTTAGGTATTTTTGGAGGGAACTAGTTGACGATGGTTCCAATTGAATCTCACTAACTTACTTGGTTAACGCTTAGAATCTATTTAGTCGGCTTTATTTGAAATGGTGAATGACTAGTCGTGCTCCAATTTAAAGGACTATTGATAGGTCATAGGTTCTTTCATATAATTTTAATTGTAGAGTTTTATTATATAATTAATTCAAAGGACATAGAGATTTAATTGTAATGTCATGCAAAATTAATGTTTCATGTGATTCAATTATGAGTCTATATACCTATCTAAAACCTGTATGACTCATTTCTTGACCCTGGAAGGACCATGACAATTTCACATGAGAAACACTTCAAAACTGTTGATTCTAGTGCAATTCTAGGAAACAAGAACTTTAATTTTCAGTTTTAACTATGGCATCTCAATTAAGACTTATTCAATAACATACTGTGACAGCACGGATTGAAAGATTACAGTGTTTGAAGTAGAGAAAACAACTCATTTTCTTTGTTGTGTTGAGTGGACTTTGACTTCACTTGGTGTCAAATTTTTGCACTACACAAGGTCTAAATTCATTACTATTATGTTTAGCATGATATTAGTTCCTTGTACACCAAATTTTAGAGGTAAAAAAGGGGTGTAGCATATTCAATAAAATTGTGCAAGGAGTGGAAAAATCATAAACTCACATTTTATTTTTTTGTGAACTTAAAATGAATTAGATCAATCATCCAAATTGTCCATAAGAAGGTTTACATCACATATTGTTGTGGAAACAATAGAAAGTAAAAAATATGAAGATCTCTAAGTTCTGTGTGCAAAAAAAGAAGTTTTTTTGGTACCTTGCCAACGATGTATGAGAATGAGTGAAAATGTTTGACTTGGGGTTAACATGCTATTTTTTAGTTAAGACAAGAATTTATTTTTTGACAATATGAAAGGAAATAACATTTTCTTGCTAGTATTGAAAATCTCACATTCAATTGAGTGTTCTAGCAAAAGCTTTTGGAGTTGCCCAAAGTGCCAGCTCTTCCCTGTTGAAATTCAAAATTCTACAACTTTCACTAAATGACGGATTTAGAAAAAAATTGTACTCCCACTCGAGATTTTTGTGATGACCATCTACAATAAATATATTATAAACGAATCTTATAAGTTGATACCACAGGAACTTGACCGAACCTTCAAAAAGCCCATCTTGGAACATTTGGTTCTTTAGGGGTTGAACTTAGTCCAACTTTGGTTTATACTTAAAGGGTTTCAAATCACATCTTTATGAAGTGTGACCATTGAAGTGAAATTATATTGTTGTTGCTAGTGACAAAGGAAGAGTGGAAAGAGGTTCGCTTGTGCCCTCTAATTAAGGGAGCCTAGAAGGCGTCAATATATACAGATCTGTCAATACAGACAAGAGAGATGAAAAGCTATACACAAAGAATGGATAAACGTAGTTCATTCCAGAGAGAACGGAGGTATTCTCAAGAAATGTGTGACTATAGAACTTATCAAATTTCTTTGGTCACTGCTCTTGGTCCATAGTATAAACCAACCCTCATTTCTAGTGCTTAATCCTTAAAGGTTAGAGAAGCCACATTTGGGTTGTGACATGATGTTTTCTATGTATTTGACATACGAGGTGTAAGAATTGATGTATACGATAGTTACAACAATTTGTATTGGTGTTGAACCTGATTCAATGATACACAACTAGGGTTGGTACCCGTCATCCCGACGGGGAGAGCGGAGGGTGGTGTGTTAAAGTTACATTTGCATGTTTTGTATTTTAAAACCTATAAGCTCAAATCAAATCTAAATTGAATCAAGTCCATTCCCCATTGTCATCAACTGACCGGGGCAATCCCAAGTTAAATAAACATATGTAAATGCATAAATAAAATTTACCCATTATATATGCATTATGTACTATACATACATACTATTCACTTTAAATACCCATTATTTATTTTATATACGTGTTATTGTCTTTAGATAACTATCATTTATTTTATGTACCCGAGGTAGTACATTGTGTAGTTTCAATATGTTGGAAATTACAGTTTTATTTTTCTATTTTTGATACATAATACAACTTCAAAACTCAATAAGCCAAATTTGAATAAAAGGGCACTATAAAGGTTTCCTCCAAAGGGCACAATAAAGGATTCCTCCAAAGGGCACTATAAAGGTTTCCTCCAAAGGGCACTATAAAGGATTCCTCCAAAGGGCACTATAAAGGATTCCTCCAAAGGGCACATATGGAGGATTCTTTCAAAGTTCACATTCAATTCAAAAGGCACATTTGATTCAAATGGCAATTCCAAAGGTCATATGACCGGGAGCGGCAGACGGACAGACATTGACGCCTATTATATAAGTAGATAGACTTAATTTAGATCATTATTGCACCTACTACATGCTTGAGAAGTTGCAAAATAGTCATGTATTCTACATGTATGGTGTCATATTTAAGCATGATAAGGTTCAGATATCGAAACGACCTCCAAAAAAAAGATGTTAGTTGGAGAATCTTCAATCCAAAGGTGTACGTCTTGCAAAATTTTAGTACTCTTTTTGTATGTTGAGAGTACAATATGTGACCATATATGTGGTCCCCCACTGCCCTTTAAGGGTTGGCCCCTAAAATTTGTTCACAATGTTTTATCAACAATTTGTACTCGAAAATGAAAAGATACAAAAAATGTGTTTAAAATTCACATAACCATTAATACTGATTTTCATCATAAATCAATGCTGCCATTCTCAACAATTCTGGAAAATCCTGATCATTCTAAAAAGATTTATACGTTATCTTCCAGTCAAGGACAGGTTCCTCAGAATACATGTGTCTACAATGTAAACCCTTTGCAGAGGAGATGCTTCAAAAAGTAGTACATACTCTTTGGAGGCAAAATCATGTCAACTTTTGTGTACAATAGAAGGAACAGCTTCATAACAAGCAATTCGCAAACCAGACTTTACTACAAAGTTATGTAACCCAAACGTTGACTTAGTACAAACATGTGCATTTGTGAAAGGCTATGCTGGTGAAAAAGGCTATGGTATGTTTGTGATAGGCTACAGTAAAATTGTGAAAAGGCTGCATCTTTTAAGTCATACATGTGGATCAGTGTATAATTTTTGTGATTAAAAAGATATCAATAGTGCAAAAGTGTTCAACTTCTTTCAGATGAATCAATAAGAATTCCATAATAGAGATTTTTGAAGACACTACACTCAATTTTACAGTGACAAACATAACCGAGTACAATTTTTCCTCACTTCCATTCAAAAAATCATACCATGAGTATAGGTGGGCAAAACCGAAATGTGTACAAATCAAAGTTGTAGTACATGATGTATTACACAATGCTGAAAAGTTTACGGTGGAGTTGAATTGTGGTTTGGAAGATATCAAATGCCAAAATAGAGTGCCTTCATACTCACTTTTGTTCAAGATTGGTATGAGAGCTTTCAAAATATACACAATTTGGAATGAAGCCAATTTTCTTTAGTGTTGTCTTTATGGTATTGTAAACCATCATCTTGAACATGTGTATGCCTTTCATTAATGGAAATCAACCTTTGTGTGCTTGAGATAAATCTCAAATTTTGGAAAAATAAATGTTTTCTTGTGAGAATGGCATTTGATAATCCTTTGTGGAATTGATAGCATGGAATATCAGTGGACATCATAAGTGACAAATGTGAATCAATATTGGCCATTATTGCATGTATTTCATTTTGTATTTGAATTTTTTTAGTATTCCATAAAACTCCTTTATAAACTTGATTATTTATATTGGAATGATGTGATGGTTTTCTTCTTTGACCTTATTGATGTTACAATGCTCATCAATGGAAGCTTTCCATCCACCACTTTGATTTCACTTACTTGCATTTTGATGACTTCGTATCATAAAATACTCGACGCTCCATTTTGCCCCTTCTTTGATTTTCATATCAAAAATAGTTTTAATTGCATTCTTGGTTTTAATTGCAAACTCTATGATTATGTCTTGTTAAGCGCTATTATTAAGTCTTGTAAGCGCTATGATTATGTCTTGTAAGGCTTGGGGGATGACATGTCGGTTGTCTCAAAGGCACTTAGTGTAGGGAAGCACTTAGTGTAAAATAGTGTTTACCCTAAAAAAGGGGAAGTAGTTCTATTACACTAACCTCTGTTCCGTGGCCATAGGCTTAGTGAAAAGAATGAACAAACACTATATTCACGCCAGTCTTCATCGAGAACCAGAGTCCTTCTTATGTACAAAAGTTGCCTTCTTTGTAGGATAGATTATTCATTCCCTCCAATGCCAGATAAATTATTTATTTCCTCCTATGCCAACCTATGATTCTAGCCACTAAATTTCAATGGAGATGTATTCTCTAAACTCTTTAAGGATGAGAGGCCCACAGGTGGTCACTATTGGAGTAATTTGCAAATTGGTGGAGTGATAGCTCGTTTAAACCCTGAACATCTAAGCATCAATAGATTGGAATTTGATTTACAAACGACGTCCTTTCATCGCTAAAATTCCTATCAACGGATCCTATTTTCATCAATCCTACTTTTGGAGATTAATTTCATCCATCCATTTTTAAATTTAGGAAATTACTGATTTTGATGCAAACCTAGAACGCTATGTGGAAGTGATTTGAATATTCATAGTATGTTTCTACAGATTTTAAAGTGTGAATTTCTGTTTTCAGTTAAAGGTGACCAAAACTTGCATGCCAGTGGTCAGCCACATGGAATTCAGGAACTCGCACTCACAACTACGACCTCTGGTAAGAGAGCATTCACTGCTACGAAATAGTACAGACGAAGGCGGCTGCCATCACTGCGCTTACACGCCATAGCATCCCGCCTGACCAGCGGATCACACGTTGCGAACCAGGACCTACTCCTGCTTTTCTAATGGTTCAATCTAATCTCGGCATGGGCATCGTCGAGACTTCAGCACAACGCTAGAGAAATGCTAGAAGCCTCTGTCAATATCGCCACCGAACCAGTCGATCCGGATCCCTGCAGTACATCCCACTTACACTTCAGCACAATGTGTCAGCCGCGTCAATCATCCCAGTCCTCGTCTGAAGCCGTTGCTGGGCCAACCCGGCCTTGGCTTATCAAAACGTCCCTTCCGTGGTTTCACAACCGTTTCCAACGTGGTCACAAATTTATGTGCGCTTTACACAGTGAACGAGCAGAGAATCTTGGTAAAAGTTGGTCACGTTACTCACGTGCATCAGCCCCCTCCGGCTGTGTCCATATCTACGGAGTCTACACCCTCCTTAAATGTCACACGCAGTCGTAGAACTCCGGTCAGTCTCCTGTCATTTATGTTCAGCACCTTTGATGCCTTGCCATCCATCAGAGTACGAAGAGGCCGCTCCAAGTTCGGTCGGGTCATTTCCTCCAGAACAGGGGGCGCTTGCATGTACAGGTTATCACCGTGGTATGACACGCTTGGCTTTGACAACTTCAGCTTGAACCTCGAATCCTTCAGGAGTTGATCTATGAACTGCAGACAAACGACAGAGAGTTCAAAGACGTGCAGATGAGCAGGTAACATGGAGCAAATAGCACACAGATTCCATCATCAAAAGGCGCCTTGTATAGACATTACGAAGGCGAATACCTTCTGCAATGTACAGGTAGTATCGACCTCAACAGGAACTCCTGGACTGCATACAATGCACTCCGATTCTCTATCGAGAGGGACAGTCCGCATGTAGATTCCTTCTGTTACTGTGTATCTACAGCAAGCAGACGATTCAGTGGGCATCAATAAGCCTGTGCAGCTAATGGTGCGAATTCAGAAACATTCAGAGAATCTGTTCTTGGCCAAACATTAAAGCTCTCGAATTGCATATCAAGCCCATCCTTGAACGACTTTTAGCAACAGGAAATATTTTGAGGCAAGAAAGTGTACTGAGTACAAGCAGTGTAATGTCAATTACTTACTGCATGTAAACATTCATGCCTGTACTGCACATGGTTGCTATCTTGATGGTTTCCAAAGCACATGTGGCCGCTACTATGGCATTTGTTGAAGCGATAGCCGGCACAATATTCTTGACGACCCCCTGAAACAGGACATTCAAAAGACTTTGAGTGTACTGACTAACAAACTACCTGCCCAACTGAAGTCAGTGAACAATATCTAATTGAATCCATTTGTGGCACAGCATGCAAACCTGAGTTAGAGTGTACGTGATTCCGGAGATGTTGAATTGCTCTCCACGTTTCACAGCCTACAGACAGGATCCTCAAGAGGTCATTTGCGGAAAACCAAATACAACCTCTGAGTTTGTTGAAACCATGCAGGAACAATAATCCTAGGATGATATGCGGAGCTGAATTCAAACTGGCATGAAACTGCATCCTAAACATCATGGGAAGATCACCAGAAAAACTGACAGTTGTACGGTATATCGAGGCCTATATACAATGAAATGAACAACTCAAATCTTCCGACACTGCGCAAGCATACATGTGCTACACTAAACCCTACCTGATCATAAATCCACTTCATATGCTCAGGATTGTCTGCATCAAAAGACTCTCCTTGCCGGTCCTGCAATTTTCAAACAAGCGCCTTAAAACCCCCAGACCAGTGTTCGCACCAACTTTGATATAGCATTCTCTTCATGCAACACGTTTGAGGAACAATCAAGTAAGAGTAGACTTCACTGCCAATTGCCATACCTGACCCCATTGAATAAGGTGAGCGTACTCAATGCAGTGAGCTGGTGACCGAGGAGTCTCAGCTAAGGTACACAGTGGAAACGTGATTTGAGGAGGAAACAGCCAAAGAGAACAGTGAAAACAGGGTGTGATACCTGGAAAGATAACTCGGGCGTGGCCTTTGAACCCTTCTATACCACCATCCACCAGAGGCTTCATCGTGGACACGTCTGGTGAACCATCTTCTTCATATTCTGCACATTCCCAGACGACAGCACCAAAAATCACAGAGATGAGTAATACAGATGACTACAGATATGCATGAACATTGTCGTTAAGTCAAGCCTCTTGACCAAATATGAAAAGAGGACAAATTTCAGTGCAGAAAACCCTGCATCTATTGCACTAATTTTGCTTGGTGCACTGCAACGTCATCAAAAACAGAGACAATTCACTGTTTGAGGGAACATACTGGTACCCAGTGAGGATGCAGTAGTATGAAGCCTAACCTAAGAATCCACACACAACGGCGTTAATGTAGCTGCGAGCTTCCAAGGAATCCAGGCCCAAGACGATAATTTGAAAATCTTGATAAAACGAGATGTCTTTCTCCTCTATTCTGCAAAAATGGGGGACCACAGTCACACCCTTCACTCTCTGCATCACCCTTTCTGCAGCCACCTCAGCTTTAGGCTTCCCCACATCTTGCATCCTGCATGAAAGAAAAGTAGGATTGCAATTCATGAAACATGCAAATAAGATGATCAGAAGAACATCGCGATCTATGACTGTCCATACCACCAATTCAAACCCGTGACTATCTCGGAGGATCCTCGGTACAAAAGCCGCTAGAGTTGAGAAATAAAGCCCCAATGAAAAGAGATTGCCAAGACCAAAACAGGATACAGATGGTTAAATAATTTACACGGTTTCCTTGGGCATTTAACTCGACATTCTAGATCAGTTCCTACTAAAACCCTAAACCCTCAAGATGAACCACCAACATACAAGTTATTGCATGATTAGTTAAAGTAGAATTCCAGTTTAATTTCGAACTGATTAGTACGAGTCAATGACGCGAACAATACGTACACAATCCTCGATCCTCGTTCCTCGTTCGAATAATACATGTTCGATTAATACATGATATCAATACATGTTGATAAGTTGGACACCAAAGTCGCATTCGATGCTAACTAATAGACGTCACACAACAAACATTGTGGGATCGGAACTTCACTCTAATGGACTCTTCTGAGGCACATGCTCATTAGAAGCTGTACATTCTTATCGATTTGCACATGAGTATGGTTGAAAATGATTAATTCAGGTAGTCTAGATAATTCAGATTACCAGAATGTCTAGTACACGTCTAGATAATTCAGGTAATAATTCAGGTAGTCTAGATACTTCAGATAATAATCTAGTACACGTCTAGATAATTCAGGTGAATGTTACCTTCTGTTGGCAATGTGTATATCAAGAAAGACATGATGGCCCACATGGATCACGTAACCACCAAAAGGAAGTCACTCATATCAGGTTGATAAGTTTCACCAAAGTCGCATTCGATACCAACTGATAGACGTCATACAGCAAACACTGTGGGATCGGAACTTCACTCTTTTTTATTCTTTGAGGCACATGCTCACTAGAATCTGTACAACACCCAAGCTGCCATCCTTATCCTTATCGATGTGCACATGCAACAGGTCACCCAACATGGTTGACGATGCTCGATTCTGCAAAAGCATATGGATCTAGAGAAACTGCAATGACTTGTGGACACGAGCTGTGATGAGCTAATCCAAGCTTTCAAAGCTGAGCTATATATACTCAAGGTCTTCTAACGTGAACTTCCTGTATCTGCCATTCTTGTGTAGCACTCATATTGCGCTTGAGAGTCCTTTGAGTGGGTAGGATATTCGTCCTGGTTCTCACTTGCAGTCATGGCAACTTCTTCGCTCATCATGGGAGAACCTAGCATCAATGTTGATCAGGTTGTGAACCAGTTTCTAGAGGTTTTTGACACCATCCGCTTAGTGGCTCCTGATGATCAGTACAACGTCGTCGGTCGGATTTTCCTTGCACCGATAGTGCGATCCTGTGTGGATGCACGCCGGCCCATTGGTTTAGTTCTCCCGGCTTTTCCTGCAAAATCACCGAACCTGACGAAGAAAGTGCTCGGCTCTCTCCCAGGTAATTGAAACTTTCATGCACTTTGTCGATGTTTCATCAAGTTGCCCGAGTTCTTATCTAGAAATCTTCAATCTCGAAATTAACATGCAATTACGTTCTGTTCAGACCGCGGTGAGGAGTTAGCATTTGGTGTACTGGAGGACTTCTGCAGGGACATTGAGAAATTCTACCCTCCTGGAGCTAAAGTGGTGATTTTCAGCGACGGCCGTGTTTTCTCAGGTAAGATGGAGATATTCAATATTATTGCAGTCTTCCAAATTAAGTAATGAGGTTCAGAGTCAAGATCGCAAGCACCTTTCGAGAGTAAGAAACTGCAAAAGTAATGAATACTCTTTCACTACGAGACTTCGATACTTCATTCAAGTTAGTCGCTAGATATATCTGTTATGTCGGTTTTTTTATATATAGTATGTCGATCTGTTTGTAGATCTGTTGGGTATCACTTCCGAGACTGTGGCGACGTATCAAGAAGAGTGTCATCGTATGGTCCAAGACCTTGGCTATACGCACATAAGGTTTGATGATCTCGAAAACCACTTGGTGAAGGATTCTAGAACCACATCAACCAACCAAGCTGAGCTGATCAGCATGCTTCTGGGAGCGTCTCCAGCCGTTGATGTGGAGGCGCTACTGGCGAGCGACGCCGATCTTCTCAAGTTGCATCGCTCTATCAAGTGTTTCCTGCGTCTGGACTTGGAGCCGTCAAAAGATGCTCTTCCCTCACAGTTTCCTGGCGCCTCTCGGAAGCGACTGAAGGAGCTATTTAAGGCAAAGTGCAACGAAGTTTCGATACCCATGTTGCTGCGCAATATGGTACGTAAATATCTAACCTCAAAGACGTAAATCTTATCACAAGCAGTCTGCTATTTTCCGATGTCCTGTGTTAGCCACGCAATACTAACCTAGTACCCTGTTGATACTGAGCGCAGCCTAGTCGTGACATGAAGAAGAAAATAACGTTGTAAACCTCTGAACACTGCCGGTGACTCATTAAATTAACGTCACGTACTTGGCTCATGACAGGCGTTTTCGAAGCTGGTTCAAAAGGCTTATCCGGATATGGTCCGCATATCAATCCATGCTCATACCAACGCGGGTCCAAAATTCGGGATCTGCTTGATTCCCGGCCAGGATCGCTCCACCACTTCTCACACTCCATGGCATAATTGCATAGTTGAATGCTCAGATGGCCAGATTCACATCATGAAGCGGGAGATGGTGGATGTAACCAAGTATGAGATATACGAGCATCCGGTCTATAACCGCCCTTGGGGGTTCAAACAAAAGGTCAGCATATATAACTTACTCCGAACTGTCTCTTTGATTAGCGCCATGTCTTGTTTGTGAAATCAGTCTCGTGACATAATATCATGCATAAATCACCTCCATTTTGCAAGAGAGCTGACAGTGCGCTTCCTCAAGCCGTGACCAGAGACCAAGTCTGCCAAGCCACGGACCATCGTGAGGGCGCTGCGGGAGCGACGCCGAGGCCAGCCAGCTTGTGAAGGACATAATTTACAATGAAGAGCTCTCCAAGCACTCGTGGACGGCAAAAGATCTAGTGTTCCGTGCTTCTTTTACGTAACATATGTTCCTTCAATCTTCGATGCTCACTTTAAAGCATGAGGACAAATCTATTGAGAATACATTCTCAATTCTTAAGCTTTCAACAAGACTTTGACTATCTCTCATTGTTGTCTAGATTTACATAAATTAGGTGTTAGATTTAGTACCAACAACAAGACCTATATTTGAGTAGCACAATAGGCCTTTGTAGAACTACACAGTCCATGATATGAATATTATTTTGAAACCCTTGGATTTGTGAAAGAGTCTCAAATTTCTTGTTTGAAAACATAGATTGTAATAAGAGCACAACGTTGGTTGGTTCTATTAGTTGAACTAAAATATTGGAGAGGACTCGTGGTTTCTGGATTTTATAAATTCTATTATTAGGTACTGTATAAAATTCCCTCAAATTACGTTATTCCGGAACGTTATTCCCTTCATTGTAAAAATAATATTTTTTTAATATTTAGTTGCTCAAGATTTTAGTGTATTCTTTACCAAACATTCAGAATCATTTTGCCTTTGATTATAGAATCCAATTTTAATGTACCAACTTAGTGGCTTAACGTGCTTTAATATGATTACATTATAATATCAACGCAACCAAGTTTCACCATTGTGTCATGTTCTCATTAGCAAGTCAAAAGGCATGTTAGAATTCATAGTGTTCAGGGTCAATATATTGCTTTCTGCAAATAATTGTCACTAACTTGTTGGTCTAAGAAGGTATCTTATTGGTCTAAGAACCATATCAGTATCATAATGGTGTATTCATTCCACTTTTAAAACGTACACTACTACAACCGCTATAATTGGGGAGTTGTGATGGGAGCTAGAGGCTCAAAGCCCAGGAAACCTCCCCCCTTGTTGCTCCCGCCCGTCACGCAAACGTCGGGTCAGAGCTTCCTTGGTCGACGTTAAGTTACCCATTTAATGGTAGTTTCCCACATTTCACTTATGGTAAAGTTGATCGTCGTAAAGTTACCGGTGCGGTAGTTTAAAGCTTTGCGGTAAAGTTGATCGCTGTTAAGTTACCCGCGTGGTAGTTTGTAGCTTTTCACGTACTGTCCAGATTCTGACCTGTACAGCAACCTCATTTTTGCTTCTTCGAGCTCTGGCTTTAGTCTTAAGCAATGCTTGTGTAACGCCTGCGCAAAGGTAATTCATTGTCTGTAGTTATTTTGTGATTTTGTGTGTGAACACGTGGCACGTCCTATATGGCTTATGCTGGAGTGATTTCAATGTAATATAATTCAATATATAATTTGCTCCAAATACCATTGGAATCAAATAAATATGAATTTTATTATTCTAGCGTCGATGCAACTCATGGACATAACCCTCATTCATAATAATTTTCCCTTTCATATAGTCAAAATATATTCTTGTCTTTGGTAGAATATAGCATATAGCATATAAACACAAGTCAAATATTTTCACACATCATTGGGCAAAGTGCCAAAAGAAATTCATCTTTTTTACATAACACTAAGAGATCTTCATTTTATATATTTTATTTTTTCCACAACAATATGTTACATGTAGTTTAAACCTTCTTAATCCTTTAACGCTTTAGAGGCCCAAAATGGGCCAGTGTAAGATTGTTTCCAGAAATCCCGCGTCGTTAAAGGGTTAATTTCCATTTGGATTATCATTCAAAAACATATTAAGTTCACAAAAAAATTAAAACGTGAATTGGCAATTTTTGAATTTCTACTCCTTGTACAATAATTTTGAATATGCTTCATTCCTTCTCTACCTCTTAAAGTTGGTGTACGAGGAACTAATATAATCATGCTTTACATTATAGTTTGAATAGATTTACTATTTAGACCTTGTGTGGTGCAAAAATTTGTAACCAAGTGAAGACAAAGTCTGCTGATCCACTCGACGCACGGAAGAAAATGAATTGTTCTCTCTCTAATTTGAACATTATGATCTTTCAATCCTTGCCGTTGAATTTTATGAAATCTTGTGAACATATTACTCAATAAATCTAAATTGACATCCTACAAAAAAATTGGAAATAAAAGTTTTTGTTTCATTCCTTACTTATTGCACTAATCAGCAGCTCTGAAGTGTTTTTGGTGTAAAATTGTCAAGGATTTTTAGAAATTAATCCTTAAACTCTGGGTAGGCTATGGCTGATGGTGGAATCTATAAGCGTATTATATTTTGTAGAATACCATCTATTACACTTGCAGCTTCTCCATCAGCCATAGTCAATCCAACTTTAAAGGATTAAGTAGGACAAAAAGGTGTAGTTCTTAGGGACTCTTCTGCAATCATCCAAAACTACCGTTGTGCCTAAAACCACCACATACACTTAAATGAACAAAACCATGGTACAGTCTAGCCTCTTTAATACGACACTCCAATATCCAACAACCTTGCTTATTTGACACATTTTTGTGCGACCAAAATTTGTAGTCTTAAACTCCCTCTAGAATACAACTATGACACTTAAGACCCCCACTTTGAGATCCCTACTTTGAGACCTCCACTTTGTTATATTATAGAGGGAATAAATGCATTGGGAACATGTTATCATGTTGGCAACAAGTTGTGAACTTTGGGAACAAGCTATGAACGTTGGAAACAAGTTGTGAACAATGGGAACATGTGCATCACATATTGGGGTTCTTCTTTCCTCATAGATACTTTTGGCAATCTTATTTCTTGTAAATACATTTTGGCAACCTTTAGCGATCTTTTATTGTGCATTTTAATAAAACCTTGATAAACGACATTTCGGTTCAAAATGTCATATTAACGATTATGTGACACCTCGCTATTGCGACACATTTTGGGTTTCCCAAACTTGTCATATTTAAAGAGGTTAGACTGTACGATGATGTTGGTTTAGGGCAATATGACGGTTATGGGTTAAGAATTCGTATCGGCACTTTCATTCGTCGAAAATAATTCATCCCGGACTTTCCCGCTTTCGCGATGTTCAAATTCCTCATCTACAAAGAATCATCCTCACTTCGTCTCTTTCATCCATCGCGCCGTCAGCGTCAAAGCGGAGCGCAATCCAGTTTCAGCAACTTGCTCACCTCCGACTCTCCACTTTGGCGCCATCTCCAGTCAATTCCTGGCATGCGAAGCTGCAGTTAACTCGTGCTACCGCATTGTCGCCGACAAGAAATTTCATAAAAATTCTTCCTCACATCTTTTGACTCAGGTTTAAGAAAGTTAGGTCGTGGTTAGAGGACGTGGTTAGAGGACGCAGTCTGAGCGGGGGATCTAGCATCGGTGGAGGACTAGACGAGGAGGAAGAGGTATGTTCTGAGGCTTTCCTGGTGATGTGTGCATGATTCTGTGCGCATAGAGCCTTGCTTGAGAGTTTTTGGTTCAGGACTGGAATATTAAGGGTCTGGCGAGGGTGGATACTGCCATTGGTAGAGGAGTAACGTACGATGCTGGTGTAGGTTTCTGATGTGTGCGTGGTTTTGAGCTCGTAGAGATCCCGGTGGAGGTTTTGGTTCAGGATCGAGAAAGTTAGGTCTAGAGGTGGAAGTGGCGTTGTTAGGGATTCTTTGGTGGAGGAGGCAGGAGGAAATTTCCGGTGCTAGTTCCTGATGTTTGTGTGATTTTAAGGCGAGAGCGTTTTTAGGTTTAGTAATCGTTGAGAGGAAGCGTTGAGAGACGTTGTGACGGATTTCCGAGCAATGGCGGTGGAGAGGAGCGACTATGAGGAATCGCGGAAGCAACGAGTGGAGGAGAATAAGAAGAGGATGCAGGAGCTCGGGATCATGGAGTTGTCGAAGGACTTGAAAGGTTCGAAGAAGAATGTGGCGAGGAACAAGCCGTTGAAGCGGAAGTTTGATGACGCGGGGGCAGAATCGCGGCGATCGTCGCGTGTGGCGGCGAAGCCGGCCGTGAGTTACAAGGACCAGCTGGACCTCTTGCCGGGGATGCGTGCGCGGTTCGGGACGCGCGAAAGAGTGGGCCTGGGACGTCGGTATGTGTCGGATCTTGCGCGACGGGCCGCGTACGAGGCTGCGGAGGAGGCGTTTAAGGACATCAAGAATCCGGGATTCGTCAAGGCTATGCTGCATTCTCACGTCTCTAGTTGCTTCTGGCTAGGACTTCCCCTCCGGTTTTGCCAGGAGCATATGCCGCCGGTAGAATCGACGTTCGTACTAGAGGATGACAAGGAGAAGGAGTGGGAGTGTCTGTTTCTTGCTCATAAAACAGGTCTAAGCGGTGGATGGCGTGGATTCTCACTTGACCATGAGTTGGTGGACGGAGACTCTTGCATTTTCGAGCTTGTTAGCCCGCTTCGATTTAAAGTGCATTTCTTTAGAATCGACGAGGACGAGGTTGAGCCAGAGGAGGTCGATGAGAAGAAAGCAGTAGCGAAAGTAGCAGGCAAAAATACAAAGACAGAGAAAAAAGCTGCGACCAAGAAGAAAGTAGGGCTGCCTGAAGGGAAGAAGTCCTCCAAGAAGTTGAAAGTTGAAGACGGAGAAGAAGACGAAGACGACAATGAGAACTCTGAGGAAGATGATGAAGGAAATGATTATGCTCCAAGGGTAGATGCTAATGTCGCAGGTACGTCGAGAGCGTCCAGACGGAAGCCTGTGAAAAAAGATTTGGTAAAGCAGGAGCTTGACGATCTGATTGAGCTGGAAAGTGGAGAAGACGAAGATGAGGACAAAGATGCTCGGAAGTCAGCTGCGGTGACTAAAACGAATCAAGGATCGGCTGGCAGGGCGACTAGAAATTCCTTGAGAAGGTCCTTGACTTGAAGTACGTACCTAGTATTTGATGGAGAAAATGAGGCAATATTCAAAGTCGGAGAAGGAACTGGCTATAGTATCTGTTGGAGTATTCTCTCAAGCATCTGTCCTTGCGGTTACCTACTGCGATTATACTCTCCAATATTGCGAAGGATGCGAGGAATGACCGTTCGAGGCTCATGTACAGAGGAAACCGAAGCGAGCAGGCCATGTGAGAAGTCAATGTTGTATACCTCAGCAGTGAATGTTTCTCAACATCCAACGTGAATGAGAGAAGACCGTCCTGTGAATTAAGAGCGAACATTTTGATCATGGTACTTCCAGGGGTTTAGGGTTGAAAGACACAGCAACATCACCAAACGAAGCTAGGTATATCTTCAGCTTTGCTCGTAATGAAATGTTTAGAAGTCCTTCGAACTCGTTTTGAAAGGTTTTGTTGTAATTATATCTAAAGTGCTTATCTTCAGTTCGACTGGTATTAAGTGATTTTTGGACATACCTTCTACTGTTATGCCGAATGAGCCATGTCTTCTGCAAATTGAGTTGTGTTTGCAGCGCGAGAATGCCTTATATTGGGATGAGGAGAGGACTTCCTTGACCTTTCTACTAAGAACTCGCTCTTTGGAATGATTTGCAACTCCGGTGATTGGTAAAGCGAAGATTTTGCCGCTTGACCATTCTGGAAAGCACCAACTGCGAACCACTTGCTGTCCGTCCTCTCAAGATTTTGCAGGAGACATCATGATGCTACAGTAATTTGCGGGTTTTCTTGATATAATGTTGGGTGAGTAGGTGACAGTTGGATGAGTAAATACGAGGTATGATTCAATTTTGCGATACATTTCTAGTATGCGGCCTCGTTGTATCTCCCGTAATTGTTTGTCATACGTTTCCTATGCTGCTAATAATGAGATGTTTCAATCCTACTGATATGGAATGTCTAGAGATGTTTGTCAGGTAAATTTTCTATGGCGACATAGAAAAATTATCATATTCTAAATGCATTGTGTACGAGTTCAATCAGATTAAATGAGATTTAGAAGAAGATAATTTTTCCATGTCATTATAAATCTGGCCATATATGAGTTCAATGAGATTCTATTTTAGGCTCCGAGGTTCTGAACATTCAAGGCACTAATCTGTTCAGAAAGCTGTCTATGATGACCATCAAACTGCAAAGTCTCAAGGTAGTTTTTTATGTCCTGCAATGTTGCAATTTACGATGCTGATTTTCTAACCAAAAATACACCTGATGCCGCAGTTTGGTCACTGTGATAGCTGATTCTCTAGGATCTCTCTAATCTCGGGCTATGAGCGTCCCACGGCTCGCAGCCCGAGCTGCAAATTTCGGGCGGGCGGGCTAGCCTGCTCCAAGTCCCCCGCTCTGAAGTACCTGCCTTGTGGCTTGGAAGACTCCATTCTCCCCAACCTACTCTCTGTCCTTGCTCGCCCGCCCGCAGTCTCTATCCCCACACAAGCAACCTAGCTGGTTAGGGTTTGTTGTCGCTCATTCCCTCTTGTTGATACGTCTGCTCTCCGCTCAACTTGCCCCTTGCTCAGGATGTTGATCGGGATGCAAAGGGCATGTGCGGGAGAAGTGTTGGGTGTGTAACAACTTTGTGAACTAATCCAACAGCTTCAAATTCGACCTCATTGGTGAAGATTTCTGCAAGCCCCTCAATCTCACCAAGCTGGAATGTGGACACTTGCGGTGCCATAATCCTCTCGAATTGTCATTTACCTTTCCTTATGTCCGAGATTATCTTCGCAAATCTGCACAGGATCTCTTGCCGACATTGTAAATAACGGAGACTCCTCATTTGCACTCGACTCGTGTATTTCCTACAACTTAAAGTTGCGTACCAAACTCATGCTCCAAATCCATTTACAAATGGTGAATTCCCCCTTGCCATTTACAATATGACTACGAGAAATTATCAACATACTAGACACACAAAGATTCAATCATGCTTGGAAATTCCTCTCTACTTATTGGTGACAATCTGTCTATGTTATCAAGGTGCGTATCTCTACAAGGGTGACAAGCTCTTATATGAGACTGTGGCCACTACTTCCAAGCCAAACTCGTATGCACAAGACGTTGGCAGCATGTATGAAGCCTGTTCAGGAAAATGAATCTTCTCAATTTTTTTATAATCAGTTGATATATCTCCTTTAGAGTTTCATTTTACATTCAGTTGTGCCGAGCAAATATATTGCAAAACTGTGGTATAATTTAAGGATCATTAGCAAAAATCTCAGAATCTTGAAAGTACTGCTTTCAACCAAAATGTGAACAAGGCTCTTGTCCACACATTTCGAGTGAGTTTAATAATTAACTACTACCAAATCTATTGGGCATCATCATGTGTATTATGACAATTAAGCAAATTTCTATTAGTTACAAATCCCTAAGGTTGAGGGGTACAATGGGAATGAAGTGAGCAATCTTGACTGCAAAATATCATCAGTTTGAGGTGTGGACAAGATCTTGCTCATCTTGCACATCACTTCCCTGACGCGTTGTAGAAGGTGCCCTGGTTAGCCGCGTAGAGCTTCACAAGTGCGGAGGTCCATGGCAAAGCGTAGAGCTTCATGAGCGGGAAGCACGCTGAGCGGATCAGTGAGAGGCGGCAAACCCTAACCAACTTGGTCGCTTGGGCGGGGACAGAGAGCGAGCGCGGAGAAAGAGCAGGTTGGGGAAGAGACTTTGGAGTGGGGGACTTGGAGAGTTGGGGGGACTTGGAGAGTTGGGGGGACTTGGACTGGGTTGGCCCGCCAAATATTGCAGCTCGGGTTGTTAGAGAGATTTTCTAATGGTTTTTTCATTTTTCAACTCACTTTGACCATGATTTTCTAATGATGGATATTCATTTTAATGATTTTTCTTTTCCAAAACTCTTTGAATGTATAATAAAAATCATGTGCTATAATTAGAATGTAAATGGTAGCTGAATATGGGTGTTAAAATTCAAAGATTCTATAAAATTTCTATAAAAAGATTTGTCCTTTAAGGGTTAACTCCCAACAAGCTTCTTTTGGCCCTTTGTAATCAACACCACGACACAAGCTGACTTTCAACATGGTTTTAAGTTACTATTCAGATATGATATCTATTTGAGTCCGTGTGCTATTATGCATAATTGAGATCCCGTTATTAACCCTTGTCTATGGTGGGTTGTGAGGGGAGGCTTAGAGTAGTAGCTCGCTCGGCGCTAAACCTTGCCCATCGCGCTTGTGACTCGTTTCAATCTTGCCAATGTGTCCCTCCCGCCACGCCAGCAAGGCCATGTCTCGACCTCGCTAGGCTGCCTTTGCCGGCCATGTTGGCCCCCCGCCAGGCTAGCACCTACCCACCAACCCACCCATCCTCTTTCCATCACTTGCCTTCGTTCTCCTCCTTTTTCATCCTCTATTAAAACTGTCTGTCTAAATTTGGGGTTTTCTTGCACTTTAATAGAAGTTGTTCAACTACCTCCACTCTCCAAGAATTGATGTGCTTTCAGAACTGCGGCCATAAATTATATCACAATATTTAGGATTTTGGGTTTTTTGAAATGGTGGGTTTTGTTGTTCTTGTTGTGTTCTTGGTGTTCTTGGAATGTTTGTTTATAGTGAATTCTTTTGTTGCATTGGAGCTCCAGATTCTTGGTATGTTTCTTGTCGCTTCAACCTTATTGCTTCACTTTGAAGTGTAATTACATCTACGTTGTTCTTCATATGATTTCAACAATGATTTTTGCATGTCTCTCTTTGTGTATCGACTAATTTTGCTTTCTCTTGCATGCCACACACGGTTCAAGTGTTGAGGAGTTCTTGGTGAAGAGTGAACCTTCTGCAGTAGGGTGTGTATTGCATTCATTGGTTCATGTATAGGATTTAGGATTAGGAGTTTAGGATCCAAACAAGGTGTACGTTGTTGAGCCGGTTCTCCGCAGGGCTTAGAAATTCCGAGTGTAGAGGTCAATATGGACTATATTGAGAGTAGTCTAGACCTTGGCGTTAGTGACAAAGTGCACCTCTAGCCCTACAAGGTTGACAGCCCCAATGACAATGAAGCGGACTTTAGAAGCAACACATGTCCGAACAGTTGGTGCCATGGATGTGTTGATGGCCCTGGCCAAAACTTCTACCTTGCAAACTTGCTGCACTCCCTAGACACCTTAAATCCTAGCAACCTCTACCGGTCACGAAACTTCCCCTACTCCCCTGGCCGAATCCTACCAACAAAATTCCCTTGCCATAGGAAAGCCAGACACGAAGCAAATATCTCGCGTTCAAAAACGTTTGAAGCGTAGCCAATGCTCCCCTTGTGGCAATTAACACCTGTCTAAAAAGTGCCCTCTACGCAGGAATCGAGGCATATCCGGGCAATGTTGTATGAGGTGGTAATGGAACCTATTGGAGCACTACCCTCTACACAACAATTGTGGCTTGTCCAACTATCTTCCTCCCTCCCCCGCATGAGAATACCATCGCAACCAAAAATGAGGACAAAAATGAGGAGAATGCCACAAAATTTGTAAATGAAGCCCTTTCCGAGAGGTAGAAAAAGTAATCCTAGAGGAATTTCTTAAAAAACGTTTATAAAGCTATCTAGATGCTGCTAGCAAGAGCATTTAACCGGACAGACCTTAAATGGGAGGATATGGTTAATCACGGAAGAGGAAGAACAAAAACGGTTAAAAAAACAGCCATCTCATGGAGCTGCCTCAACGACTTTTTGAAGTGCAAAGTTGATAGAAGAAAGGTGTCGATGAAAGGAAGAGGGAAGGGATACAAACAAAAACCACTAATGGAATGCCAACATATACATTGCAACAGCCACAATTCCAAAATTGAAATAAATGACTCATAACCCTGTACACCAAAAAGTAGTAAGCGGTCTACAAGTACCCCTTTACTAAGAAGCAAGTGAAACCCACTTGAAAACGTACAAATAGTCAAGTCAATGCCATTCTTAAAGAATGATCACTAAATAACAATGAAGCAAATGGAGTGCACGCACGCACACACTCCCTCACTCCATTACGTGGAACACTCAATTTGAGAAAGATGAGTCTCCTTTAACTACATGTGGAGGTCATTTGGACTCCAAGTCCCAAATGAGGTGTCAAAAGACACCACCAATGCCCTAAAAGTCAAAAGACTATAATACTAACTCTAATTATCAACTAGAGTTAGAATCTAAGTCGTCCCTTGGCCGCTTGACCTCCTAGTTAGTTTACAATACATAAACCAACCTCCATAAACCCTCCAACGTGCCGAACCTGACAGCTCTTGTACAAAAGCGCATCCTGCCAAGATAACATTGTGTTAATCAGGTGAGAGCGCACAGTCAGAGACAAATTCAAAGTAATGGTGAAAAACCCACCACCGTTACCTCCATTAAACAATAAAACAACACACACTTACACACTATCACCAATCTAGACTTAGGGAAAGAAATAAATGACTCATAATCATGTACACCAAATGGTAGTAAGTGGTCTACAAATACCCCTTTATTCACCCCCTTTGCCCCTACTGAAGCCCCTTTCACACCGTCAAACCACACAGTTTTATCAAACTGAATAATAACCGTGAATGAAAACCTCTATAGACCCTAGAATCAATGTGATCCAAATGAAAAGACGCTACAAGAATTCATAAACAAAGGATAGGCCTTGTGCAAGGAGAGCCTCATCGTTAATCGCCTTTACACATTTGTAATGCTAGACTTTGTCTACTTAGACCCTCAACGTGCTAAACACTATGGACAAGACCATTGGCCCACTAGTACCTCCAAAAGAAGTGGAATTAAGCATTCTAAATGTCATCTCGTAGAACATAAGTAACAAATAACCATTGTGGTTTCTCGTTTGGCACTACGACATAACCAACAACGTAATCCAGCAGAGATGTGAGACATGCCAAGATGTACAATCCCATCAATGTGAGGCAAAAGGCAAGGTGCGCAATTGCGCGTGAAATCCTTCAACATCGTACCATCACAACCCTCTAACACTAACACACCTGAGACCTTCACCTCACGAACTCTCAAAATTATCCGTCCCATTGTCACATCCAAGGTGGTGGGCGCTCCTTGTTGCAAATATACGTAGTCTCTAGGCGTGAAACGTCGCACTTGCGGTTGATAACCATAGCGCAACGTATTCCAATGTTGAGCAATGGACAGATTCTCCAATGCTATAGGCATTACCCTTTTGAACAAATCTGCACGTTGTTCACACACTTAAGCCCATGTGCCTGGATTGTCCATGTTAGCCAACACACCTGCTTGAATGGCTTTTGGTAATACCGGGTGCCTTCCAAACAATAGACACTAAGGTGAAAATGATGCCAAGGATGTTTTTTTCTGAACCGATAGTCCATTGCTATCCATGGTAACTACAAATCCCAATCCTGGTCAGGTCCCTTCTTCAAACTGTACTTTTGGAGCCTCCTCTTGACGGTTTGTACCATGCGCTGTCCTGATGGAAATTCTTCCATCATGTACATACAAGTATTAGTCTTTATATGTGTGGATTTTAATAAGTAAGGAGTTGGGGTAAAAGGGGTTGGTCGTGGTAAGAACCACGGTTTGAGGATTTGGGCAAGTGTTAGCATATAGGTGCTGCACCGCTCTTGTCACTGCTCAGGGGGGTAGGTAGCGGGTTGACTGGTATTTTTCTTGCCTCACTAGCGAGCCAAGCCGTGGGTTGCCGAACCACTCGACGGGCTCGATCGGGTTCGAACCCGGACCGGCGGCAGCCACTGACCACGACATTTCCAGCGAACAAGTCGACGACTTGGCGATCAGGTTGTGCGAATCAACACCTTTATACGTCCGTACCATTAGTTATCTTACGATAAGTTTTATTTTTATTTTTATTTAGTTATTTTTTTATTTTACTTATCTTGTTGGTTGGAAGGTTTAAGTTTATAGTCTTCCAATAAATAAAAGACTAGGGGATTTTTTGTGGTTGAAAGTGGAAAGGATAAGAAAGTAATGAAGTACCTTGTGTGGTACTTTGGGTAGGGTAACATGGGCTGGAGTGCCCACGTCCACTTGAGGTGGAAAAGTTGGGAAAGAGATTCCTTAGTGAGTGTGTGTGTGTGTGCGGGTGAGAGAGCAAGGGTTTGGAGCAGAACTTTGACTGTGTGTAACTCGTTGAGCTTGAATGATATGGAATTGAAAATTTGCGATCTTGTTCCTTGTTTCAAGAGCTTTTCATACTCGTTTTAAAATTTGAATTCGGAGTTGTAGAGAAAAAGTTATTGAGGTTTTAATTCTGTGAAAACCCGAGGCCATGCATTGAGGGGCAGAGGTTTCGAGGAGCCACAACTTTTTTTGTAGTTCTCAATTTGATTTGAGATTTTGAGAGACTGTGCATCTTTATCTTAGCTTTCTAGAAAGATATTATAATTGAGATTTGGAGTTGTGAGCAAGAAGTTATAGAGATCTGAATGAATAAGGGTAGGCAGAACTTTGATTGTCCATAACTTTTGGACAGTAGTTCAGAATTGTTTGAGAATTGGAAGGTGCGTGAAAAATGGTCATAGCTCTTCAAAAAGTTATTACAATTGAGATTTGGAGTTTTGAAGAAGAAGTTATGAGCGATTGAATATCTAGAGGGGCAGAACTTTGAACTTGTATAACTTTCGGACAGTAGTTTAGATTGACTTGAAATTTGGAGGAGTGTTACTTGTCTGAATTAGCTTTTCAGAGAGCTATTACACTTAGTATTTGAAGTTTTGAATCATCTGTGTCACTTGTTTGAAGGTTACAGCCTTGGTGAAACTTTTCCATTGTGTTTTTGAACACTTCTTTTGAGTTTCTTAGTGTTTTTGAACACTTGAAGACTTTGGAGTTGAAGGATGGAGGAATTGAAGACTTGAGGTTTGAAGAGAAGAGAAGATGGAGACAAGTGTGTTGTGGCTTGTGGTCCGATTTCTTTGGAGGCTAGTTGTATTTCAATTCTGTTCTTGTAAACTCTGTTGCGGCGAAGTGGGGTTAATTGCCCACACGGTCATGTTTATGTCGTTCCCACCGGTGAGGCACGTTTGCTGGTCACCGTGGGTTTGAATTTTAGGAGCCAATCTTTCGGACGGTTTCAGCTTGTGGTCTGGCCGTCCCGTTTTACCCGTCCGAGGCCGTGGTTTTTTATCACCCACCTTTACCCTTAACCCTTTAGAGCCACCATAGGATTGGCCAACGGGGAGGAGTTTGAAGACTGAAGACTGAAGACTGAAGACCGAAGACCACAAGATTTGACAGAACTTTGTAGCAGACTATACGAAGTCACAGCCAGATACCTCGCGTATTCTCAAAGCGCACTCCTCTCTACACGACAGCGCTCCGCCAATCCATCTACTTCGGGGTGATCCATCGAAGTACCGCGATGATCAATCATCGTTTGCTTACACAACGTCTAAAACTCACCCAAGATTTGTCTCCCTTGGTTTGTGAGTATCTTCGCTGGAGCTCCGAAGCCACTCAAAATACGATCAAGAAAAGAGTAAGCGCAACTTCACTGAACTTGTCAGGCAATGCCACCAACTCTATCCATTTTGAGAAATGTTTGATGACTACTAACACGTACTTGTTGTGTTGAGGTGTCACTAGCAATGGTCCTGCAAAATCCAAGCTCCACTTGTATCATAAACTCATAATTGGCATTGGTTGCAATTGTGGCATTAGAGCGTTAAAAGGCGCTTGCACATGATCACACACCATACACCGGGCAACTAACGCTTGGACTTGTGACTCCATCCCTTGCCACCAATACTGAATCTGTAGCAAACTATAGATCCTCCACACTTCAAAGTGTTCAAAATCCTCATGAGCATACTTGATCAGCTTCACCCTCTACTTTGGAGCCGACACCACCTTCTTGGTATCATCCGGCCACACTTGAACAAGGTGAGTCCTCTTCCACACGAACCGTTTGGCTCGTTGTAAGACCCGATCACTCTCCTTAGCAGACCATGTTGGCACTACTTCTCCATCCTTTAGAAATTGCATCACATTTGTGTTTTCAAAGATGTCTCCACCGCCCCTAGACTCCTCACCTCCATCCTCATCTATCGTGGCCACAGTAGCTTCCCCGATGGGATCTCAATGCATCGCCAACACTCCTAAAAATGCCAAACAATGCCACCTTGGCAACGGATCGGCCTCACCCTCACCGTGCCACCTAGCTCCTGTGACATCCTCATAGTTTAGAATTAGATTACGGCTAAGGCCGTCAGCAACCATATTCACGAAGCCCGCCCTGTGAACTACCTTGAAGTCGTACTCCATCAACATCAAGGCCCACCACGCTAGTTTCCTTGTTTACTTGTTAGATTCCATCAACCACTTCCACGGTTGATGATCTGTCACCAACAAAAACTCATTACCATAAAGATAACATCTGAAATGGGCAATTGCCCATATGGCAGCCAGACACTCTCCTTTATACGAGCTATACTTAGCCTCCGCATTGTTGTTGGACCGACTAGCGTACGCAATCACAAACTCCTTCCCATCGTCATTCATTTGCGTCAACACCGCGCCATTTTCCAACGCACTCCAATCTGTGTAAGTCTTCCCTACTATTGGCCTTCAAAGTATCGGTGTTGAGGCTAAACGGTCCTTCAGTTGTTGAAAGACCGCCTTTTGCTCATCTTCCCAAATCCAAGGTTAATCATTCCTTGTCAACATGGTCAATGGCTTTGCAAGAGCACTGAAAGTCGTTACAAACTTTCTATAATAGTTACACAAGCCCAAGAATGTCCGTAGCCTAGGGTGAAAGTCCACTAAGGTCGTATATTTATGGTATCATAAATTGTTTTGGAAAAAATCACGAGCCTTCTATTGCTATATAGTGCAAATGTGGGACCAATCTTGGAATTCTACTGATAGAATGTGATAGTTGCCTAGATTTAAAGTACAAGAACCTCAAAAATGTTGAGATCTAACTTATGATTTGGCCAATTTAGGATCTTTCATCAATATATACATGTCTCAAGTATATGACATTTACCAAATATACTTATTTTGAGAGTTCTAGGAAGCTAAGTACATAAAAAAATTTGGAACACATTCACGCCACAATGTGGTCATATATCATACTACTAAAATCATAATTTGCGCAGTGAACCACGCAGCAATCAACCACACAATCAACCATGCAGTGAACTACAGAAACGCTGGAGCCAACCGCGCAGTTAATTGTGCAGTCAACCGTGTAGTGAATCATGTTACATTTTTTTTAGTATAGTTTGTAATATAAAACTACATTAAAATGGTTGGGCTAATGTGTTGCAAAGTTATAATTGAAAATTTTAGATTGGAATTTTTTTATTACTATTATTGCTTTAAAATAGAAGATTTTTTTAGGGCTCCTTAAATAGGGATCAATGTTAATTCTTGCTTCAATTTTCAGCACTAATGTTAATTTTTACTTCAAAATTGGAGCACTATTTTCTCAATTAAAATAGGGATCAATGTCAATTCTTGCTTCACACATGTATCTAATTGGAAAATAAACACTTCATCTATATGAGGAAAAGACAAAAAATATAAAATAAAATAAAATAAAATAAAATAAAATAAAATAAAATAAAATAAAATAAAATAAAATAAAAATTAAGTACCAAAGTATCAACCCGGGTTTGGGCGGGTACCAAACCAGCCTGGGTATCAACCGGGCTGAGTCTCGGAGACCCGGGTACCTTGGTATAGCTGGGTCTCAAAGGACTCGAGCACCAACGGGCAACCGGCTGCGTCCCCTCGGCCTTCCCCTGACTAGCAACCCTTCTTCCGGCCAGCAAGTACTCCCAACCCCCCCCCTTCCCGACTCTCTTCTTCCTCATAGCCCCTCCCATCTCTCTCTCTTGAATTTCTCCTCCTCTCTTTAGTTTTTTTCCTTTTCTTTCTCTATCTCTCTCGTGGTCTCTCCCTCCCATCTCTCTCTTTCTTAGGAGATTGGGTTTTTTTTGGATTTGGGATTATTTGGAAGTGAGAAGAAGGTAAGAAGAAGAAGGTGAGAAGAAGAAGTTGAAGAAGAAGGCAGTGCAAGGAGATTTCAAGGTTGTTGAAGGAAGTATGAAGGAAGGGCCCGTAAGCTAGGATTTTGGAGGAGAGTTGGTGGCACCTAGGGTTTGAAGCGTCAAACCAAGGATTTGGAAGAAGATGGTGGTGGAGGAGGCTTTTGACAACCGTGGTGGAGATTCCTAGGCGTGGAGGTGGTGCAAGGACATTCACGGCCGCGGCGAGAAGATTCAGAGACTAGACCACGACTTCAAGGAGGTTGTCGGTGCAACAAGGAGGTGGCAAGAAGTTGTGGAAAAGGTGATTCTTGCCAAATAATGGATTTTTCTTGTTTGTACAACTTTCTTGTTTGTTAGATCTCTTCTCTCTTTTCTTCTCCTGGGGTGACCTCTAGTTACTTCCTATCCAATCTAGAGAAAGTCTCTCGGTAGACTCTATCTAAACCTTGTATGTCCTAGATCTTGATTTTCTTGCACTTGTGCGTCTACCTTTGTGTCCCACTATTTTTTTCCATTGTCCCGGCCTCGTGGCAAAGTCTTCTTTTATATTTTCTCCATTCTCCCCTCATCTCTAGGTCTTGTCTAATTTTTCCATCTTTTTCCCGGTCTCCTCCGTCAACCGGAAAACCCCCTTCCAAATTCTTGTTCTTCCAAGTCATCTCTTGGAAGTGGTCAATTGTGATGTTGTTTTGTTAGTCGTGATACTAGATACATGCGATACCTACATCTACGTTAGTCTAGTAAAGTGTTTTGGAGAAAGTACACCGGTTGTCCAGTATACTTATGTTTTCCAGGCCGGACCGGAGGTTGTGATAAGTTGATAGGGAGATTGGTGGAGGTACAGGCACATCAAAGAGCTAGTCCATCCTGGACGACATGGCTCTACCAATATCACTGACGCTTTTGAAGGTTGACCTAAACAAGTGGGAGGGGACTTAGAAAGGTAAATAGCTGGAGGATGACCTCATCTCTCCTCTTTGCAGAGGATGGGTTGCAGATGAACTCATTCGGATGGGTTGCAGAAGCCTTGGGTCTTCCAGGAGGGATGTGCTCTGACAAAGTTGCAACCCCCCGAGACACTCTGGGGAGTCTACCGGGCTAATCACCGGTCATGGACCACGGAAGTATGGCGTGAGGTGTATTCCTTTTGTCAAGAGGAGGGATGGACACCCGGAGTCAACCGCAACGACGCTAGGATGTGAGCCATGAGCCATGAGCCATGAGCCATGAGCCATGAGCGGAGATTTCATGAGCGGTGAGCTGTGATTTACCAAAAATAGGTTTATTTTTCAAAAAATAATATTATCCGTATGAGAAAAAATTCTGATTAAAATATTTTTAGTAAATTTTAAGTGCCTATAACCGTGCAATTAGAATAGACTACAATATTTCAGGTCCAATTGCAATCAAATTAAAGTAGTGTTAAGTCTTCCTATTTCGCAAAGTTGAAGGTGTATTAGAGAGATTTTAGGCACTACGAGTTTAGGACCTAGAGAGGATTTTTATACATATCATACTCTTATTTTGTGTATAGGTGTATAAAACGATGGTAGATAATTGAATTGGTGAAGTATTTTAAAAGTGATAGAGACACAAGTGAAGTAGATGCGGATATGACAACGAAATCAACTACAGTATAAGAATAAAGAAATATTTCTATTTTATAACAAATAAGAGGTACATGTAACATTATCCAAATACTAACAACATTCAGCAACAATCCATATGAGTTGGGCTATAAATGGTATTGATTCATATACCAAATGTCCCTACTTTTGAAGCTACACATCATATAAGCTCCAAGACACCACTCTCCAGCACTTTCTTGATCCCGTTGAAGCTTAAGGCAGCATAGACAAAAGCATCGTCCTCAAAATCAAGCTTGCATACCACTCGAAAAATATAGTAGAAATGCTTGCAATGGTACCAAACACCTCTCTTCTTGAATTGAACCACCATGTCCTTGAAGTCGCCACAAGAGTAATTTGGGAGAGGGCCTATAGTAAGGCGATATCCACTCGTCTTCTGCCCCTTCTTTGATTATAGAACAATGATGCATCCGAGGACGGAGTAGAGAAGCATTGAGATGGAGTTGATGCGGACGTTGAGGTTGTCCGCTGATGCTCATCAATTTTTTGCTTCACGGAAACCTTTGCCTAACATCGAATACGGCAGCCTTCATGCAATGTTGGATAAGAGTCGGCATCTACAGGTGCAGGCACGAATGCAGCTTGCGCAGTAGGATTGACACCATCTCCAAAGAGCCGCCTTGGTGACACTTCTCGTCGCTCTTCAAGTTGAAATCCTGCCTCTTCTAGTTTGAGAATCTCAGCCTTGGCAAGGTTGGTGCCCTTCATCACAGGCCATACATCTGGTACAAGTGGACGGTGATTCACCCACTTCCGCTATGTTCCCTTGCACACCTTTCAATGTCGTCCGGGCAATGAAAGAACTCAGTAACTTGGTCCTTCAAGAGTCTTTGAACACAGAGGAGCCCGGTGTATGTAGGAGCAGGAGTGTTTTTCCCCGAACGCTCAATCTTCTCGGTGCATGTCTTACCCGTCCTAGTATGTTTAGCATGTCAACACTTACCGAAAGTCTTCGGGAGCCTTGCAATATGCCATTTATATATGTCACACTTAGATTCTTGAACACTCGTAACATGCTTTATTCCTATTAGTGCTTTAGATGGAGACAACGGTGGGGGTACAAGCTTCACATCATCCAAAGATGAAGATGGGGAGGTTGGAGGCAACGTTGTCGTTGGTAAAGAATTGTCTTGGCAACCCTTCCTGGACCTTGTAGAGGCCTCCGGACCGGAGAAATTTATATATCAGGGCGATGACTATCAAGGTTTGAACCAAATGGTTCATCAAGCTTTCATTTGCTGGAGCCAAACACCTCTTCTCCTTCAAAGTGAGATGTGCGTGTGCACCACTCCTTGGCCTCCGGTATGCTCTCCATGGCTTCAATCACCTTCTTGTGTTTATTGGTCCTTTGGGCAAGCGTCATTTGCAACTCATGCTTGGAAGGGTCGGTCCTTGATCACCCTCCTTTTAAAAAATGATAGTAGTTTGTGCATTGCACGAACAAAATTGTCCACCGTAGCATCGTATAGGTCATTTCCTCTATTCCCTGATTGTTGAAACCAACAATTGTAGACTGTCTTTGCCAAATTTCAGGATGGCATTTCGGCCATCTCTTTATCTATAAGATTCTGTAACACAAATCACAACGTCACTTATATGGTTGTTTGGACTGTAAATTGAAATGAAATTATAATCAAATATGATACAACTCATACCAATTCCATAGATGCTCCCCATTGGCGGTAGTGGTAATGCCAAAAGGCAAGCCACTCGTCAAGTTGTCTGAGGGCCTCATCATTTTGGGCACCACAAGATTGCCACGAAGCTCAAATGGCAAGGTAACGAATCGCAGAGTCTGCCAAATTCTTGGCATCCTTATATTGCTTGTCCAAAAGACAGTGCTAGTCTTGGAACTTGCTCTTGATATACTTGTCCGTGTAGCGGTTCATGGATGTTGTCCAATGAAGTAGACATGTGCGTTCTCGATCTACCATAATCTCTTAGGGATTACCTCAACCATAGACCGTGCGTACAACATTCCAATTTGCTCATGCACTATTCGCCATAAAACCTTTGAAGTTGACGTTGTCAACCCCGTGCCTCCCCATAACTTCGTTGATGCTCCTCCATATGATGCATTGGGTTGAATCTGTATCTTCAGATTGCATGTCACAAACTGCAATAGTCATTACTCTGCAGTACCAAGAGTCGTACACATGGCAACCCAGGGTGGTCCAAATTCTGACCCCTTTACATGATCAAACATGATCCATGTGTCTTGTAGGTCTCCACCAGGCTGCATACGCAAAACTAGATTGACTCCTAAACCAGGGCCAATCTCGCACATCTTAAAGTCAAAAACTTTGTCCTTGTCACCTCCTTGACCCGGAAACATGTTGTCCTAGACAAATGGCCAAGTCGTACTACCTCTCATTTTACGGATACCGTCCATTGCGCTTGTACGTCCGACTTGCTTGAAGGATGAAATGGCATTTTTGACATTTGGAGATGCCAAGTTAGTATACTTCTCCATCACGTCCTTCATGTCTTCCATAGTCATAGTCAATTGAATTTGATGGAATTCTAGGACTGAAATGCATACCGATACCATTTTGTTATGTTGTAGCTAAGCTCAATTAGTGGAGCGGCGTCAATGGCAATGGCTGAAGACAAGGTTGTAGAAGGATCTGAGGTGCCTCTTTATGACCTAACCAAGTTGGTTTGAGATTTTGTTTATGACCATGAGTGCTTGGATTTAATAGGTCTCGGTGCCGAGACAATCATTTTGGTTGAAATTGTATTCAAAGATTGTCTTCAAAATTTGCGAGGTTGTTGCCTATTTTGAATGTTTGGATTAGTTCGTCATGGTCCCTTAGTCTGTTGTTCTCGATTGCCTTCTTATACTCGCGGCTCATGTTGTTTTTCTCCTTGGATGTTAATAGATTTGATGTTTGAAGTCAATGTATTAGTTTGCAATCTCTGGAATTTTTAGATGTTGACTTTGAGGGTCTCGCGGCCGAGACACTCTTTCTCTTGAAAACTTTTTTAAAACATTAAATTTTGACCCCTAAAGAACCATGTGTGACTTGGAAGGACAATATAGATTTTTGGCACGTTCCTAAAATTTGATTTATTTTTATTTCTAGCTTGTCCTTGATAACAACACTATGTGATGGGAACCTTCAGATTGGCCATTTGGATTATTATTCTTGAGTGTATTAAGTTCACAAAGGGATATAACGTGAAATGGCAATTTTTGTATCTCCACTCCATGCACATTTGTTTCCTCCATGCTACACCCCTTCTCTACCTCTAAAAATTGGTGTATTGGGAACTAACACTATGCTCAAGATAATGGTTATAGATATATACCTTGTGTATTGCAAAGTGAAATATAAGAATGCTAAACCTCACAACGCAAAGAAGAAATGAACCTATTTCTTGACTTCAAACACTATAATCTTTTAATCTGTGCGGTCAATGTTTATGAAATTTTTTGAGTACATTATTTCAAAAGTCTTAATTGAAATCCTACGGTCAAAAACATAAACATAAGGTTTTGTTTCCATCCTAACTTATTGCACTAAAACCAACAAATTTGAAGTGTTTTTTATGTGAATTGTCACACTCCTTTAGGGGTTAATCAAATGACCAAGTATATTGATACTGATATTGGTGATCACTTCCATGGATCTTAGTGGCGAGACGTTCTTTTTTGTCAGAATGTTTTAGAGAGCTTGTCATAGAATCTTGTTATGAACCTTCTTGATTTCAGTTCTTGAATGATCATTACAAGGTGTCTCGGTGCCAAGATCATTTGATTTCTATGAATTATTTTGTGGTAGGTCCTAGTCATTTGTTGTCAATCTTGATGATTTCAAATTCTTAGAGCTCAATATGAGGTATCTCGGTGCCAAGATCATTTTATTATTATGAATTATTTTGTGGTAGGTCCAAGTCATTTGTTGTCAATCTTGATGATTTCAAATTCTTAGAGCTCAATATGAGGTATCTCGGTGCTGAGATCATTTTATTGTTATGAATTATTTTGTGGTAGGTCCTAGTCATTTGTTGTCACTTTTGATGATTTCAAATTCATAGAGCTTAATATGAAGTGTCTCGGTGCCGAGACCCTAATTTTTACGAGAAACTATTGTGAACTCCATGTGCGTTGGTCAGTTTTGGGAACCACATGACAAATTATTTATTTTTCCTTAGAATGTGTTACGTCCACAGTGGAAATTACCTAGGCATTGCACGGGTGTCACCAGGGTATTACATAGGTATCACATATACAAATCTTGTAACTTTCATCAAACCTTGGGGCAATAACAATAGTAAAATTCAGCTATAGATAAACCAACGTTACAATACCGTAGTATACGATGATAAGTGTATAGTGTAATATGGAGAGCTCACGATATAATATGGCAATATAATACGTATATATGAATTTTACTGCCTAGGTGATTGCCGTCCACAGTGGAAAATCACCTAGGCATTGTCGTCCAAAGTATCTCTGAATAATACCAGAGAATGATACCAGTTGTTGTTCAATAGTCATATTCTCGTCCAACCTAACAATTCTCGTCCAACCTTATCACATTCATGAACCTCAACACCTCACGCTGGAATCACCGCATTCAATCTTCACAAGCTCAATGATCTCAAACTGTGCTTCCTCCGTTGCACTAGGGCAGAGCTATGACTTTCTATCATGAATCGAAGTTGCGGACTTTTGCTTACATTGTTTAGAAGGTCTCGGTTATATTGGTGATAGTCCCTTACTATCTCGGTGTAGAGGTACTTCCAAAACAAGTTTTAGATAACACTATTACAAAAGTGGGAAAAAAAACCGCCCTACATTTTTTGGAAATTTTAGGCGTGTAATATACTGTTGGAAGCGCATTTTCAAGACCAACAACAACAACAACAACAACAACAACAACAACAACAACAACAACAACAACAACAACAACAACAACAACAACAACAACAACAACAACAACAACAACAACAACAACAACAACAACAACAACAACAACAACAACAACAACAACAACAACAACAACAACAACAACAACAACAACAACAACAACAACAACAACAACAACAACAACAACAACAACAACAACAACAACAACAACAACAACAACAACAACAACAACAACAACAACAACAACAACAACAACAACAACAACAACAACAACAACAACAACAACAACAACAACAACAACAACAACAACAACAACAACAACAACAACAACAACAACAACAACAACAACAACAACAACAACAACAACAACAAAGGCTACAAAGGCAACAAAGTCATCCAAGTCATCCAAGGCATCTGAAGCTTCAAAGGTAACTCAGACTTCTATTGCAACTATTATTCCTGTGGATGGCAGTCGGGTGATTGCATCACCTAATTTATTGAATTTAATAAATTTATCAATTCCTTCTTAAGCCACCAAAGCCAACCAAGTTTATTAGACCAATATTCAGGCCAAGAAAAATGTCAATGCTACGTGTATTGCTTCTTCCTCTGTGGTCTCTTCAACAAAAATTCTTGTATAAAATACTTCAATTTTCACATTGATGGAATTTGGGAGCAATTATCCTCTTATGAAGAAGATGCATGATTTCGTTCTAACGGTATGTAGCATCATTCATAATCATTTACATTGCTATAACTAGTACTTAATTTGTTATAATTTTCTGGAGTGATTTATTGCCTTCTTAAGAGTGATATTTTTTTGGAGTGGTTAACTGATGTGTGTTATATTTTATATGTGTAGATTGGAAAGGGTCAAGGAACTCAGGTGCGTTCTGCATTGTGTCGTCATGATGGATTTGATCTCATCATTATTGATATTCCCAAAGGTTTATCGGTTCCAAAGATTTCATCTGTTATCAGGGTTGTTCGGCCGTCCGTTCGTCCGGTAGTGTCTGTCCGTCCGGTAGAGGCTGTTGTCTGTCCGGTAAAGATTAACTCTGGTTTGACCAGGGCTCGAGGTAAATCAATTTATACACTGCCACAAAGGCGACTACTACGTGGCTGACACGTTGTTCACAGGGTCGCGCGCATGTAGACAGGGGGGCGGGCGCATACTGAAGGGGCCGGGCGCGTACGGAGATGGGCCGGGCACGTACTGAAGGGGTCGGGCACATACATGGGAGGACCGGGCGCGTACCGTGAGAAGCCGGGCGCATGTAGGAAGGACCGCGCGCGTACCGCAAAAGGTCGGGCGCATACTTGGAGGGGTTGCCGCGTCTGACCAAGGTTGCGCGCGTTCGTGGAGGGGCTGCGCGCGTGTGTGGGGGAGGGCTAGGCACGTTCGTGGAGGGGGTTGGGTCGGGCGCGTGGCCTTTGGGGTCGCGCGTGTACGGGTATTGAAGTCAGGGGTTGCGCGTGCTCTCTCACTTCTTAACATGCATGAGCTTCATGTCGCAATGTGTATGAAATATGTTAATCTTTTATTTATCACGAGATGGGCAAAAAACACCGTTACATCACAATGCTAGTACATATTGTAAAATGATCAACAATTAAAACCTTCACTATCAATACGCTAAGTCAAAATTGCTATACCTCATAGCGGAAGCAAGCGTCCAGAACTTCAAAGTTGAATGGTTTAGCCATTAGCTCGTCAACCACTTTGCAGAGTGTTGGACGTTTGAGGGGATCTCGCTCCAGTAACTTCTCCATCTTCACTTGAAAAGCTGCGTAGTTGACGGTTGATTTGAAGAATGTTGAGTCAGATTCTTTCTCCCAAATTGCTCTAGCCATCCACCCAACGGAGTACGAATCGGCGAGCTGGGTATATTGGTGTCGCCGCTGCATCACATCCAAATTATCCAATGCCGTTTCCAAATCTTGTGGGCCGAATTTGTAAAACAATTCTGGAGCTACCCAATGTTGTCTACGACGTTGATTGTCAAGCTCCGTGTCCGTCCGGAATCCATATTTTGATAGCTCTTCGTGTGATACTCGGCTTGCAATTTTCCAATCACAAACGCCAATGAAGACGGACCCTAGTTTTTCTGGAGGAAAGTGGAGAAGCACGTTTGTGGGAGCGATGTCATTGTGAATGACATTTGCCTTGTGGACTTGGGCCATGGTCCACATCAAAGCCCAGACAAGTCTTGCTCTATTCTTCCAAAAGGCTAAGATTTGTGTTGTATCCTCCGCCGAAATATATGGAGCTGAAAGGATTGACAGGCTTGAAGCCGCCGGATTTGCCTTTGAATCGACGGTTTTAAAATGGGCCCAGCTACCACCATTCCACCACAATGTGTACGCCTCCATATTCTTTGTATTCACCGCCCAAAACTTTATAACTCCTCGGTGTGCAACATGACATATCATGGCCTCGTGAGATCGTTGTCTAAATTTCTACTTCGGATGAGATGCCGTTGGCATTATCCCGACAAACTCCATGTATGCCAAAATAGCTCGCACACCCACAATGCGGACCTTCCAAACCTTTCTGTATCCACCAACGGCATCATATCCGGAAAGTCTATAAACTCCGATATCTTCTGGAAGAAATTGCACGCTGTGCAACATATGCGCCTCCATGGCTGACTTCATTGCTTGTTCATTCCAAGGCATACCTCTCGTATGAGAGCTTGAAAACCTGCCGATGGTGGTTTTCACACCTTCGAGGAACTTGCGGAGTTCCAAGTCTCGAGGCTGATGCTGGCCCCCGCGAGGTTTTTTCACCTCACAATCGAATACATGCGATGCATTACTTGTGCATTGAGTGATTACTCTCTCCATGAATGAGGCATAGTGATACATGCCATATCCATCCTTGAAAGATTCAGAACTCTCCAAAGCGCGCTTGAATTTTGATTGGAAGTCGGCCTGTAGGCACATCATTCCTGGCTCTCCCTTCTCCAAATAAACTTGATGGAATCGCACCACGTCGATTTCACACCATCGACGGTAATATTGTATTGCCACACCTCGAAGAAATGCGGTATACTCCTTTGGTGGATAACCGGCATCCTTCTCGTGCACAAACATTTTTTGCTTCGCCCTCTTGAACGGTGCCTTCGGTGCATCGAAAGGATTGCGGCTCGACTCTGCAACGCTAGTAGGTGGAAGCTCAGCTGCATCTAGAGCATCTAAATCAACATGCGCGGGCCGCTTTCCAGTATTACGATCAGTGGCCATTGCAATAATCACAACCCTACATAAACTAGAATTTTATTACAAAAATCAAAAACTCCCCTGGACCCAATGTATCGTGGCCCCCTTCTTAGTTCCTAGCAAAGTATGAATAGTACTAGGACAAGGAGCCACTTGAGAGAAGTCTATGTGATTGATTATAGAATCTGTTCCATTTATAATTTTGTAAAGGAAAACCGTGGCCTTGCATGTGCGACCGCATGTGCTTGACGAAGACGCCACGCGCCCGACCCGTTCCCGGTCGCGCCCGGCCCGCTTCCATACGCGCCCAACCCTCCAGCGTAGGCGCTCGGCCCTCCAGCGAGCGCTCTCGGCCCTCCAGTGTGCGCGCCCGGCCCTCTAGCGTGCGCGCTCAGCCCGTTTTCATACGCGCCCAGCCCGTTCCGATACGCGCCTGGCCCGTAACCAAACGCGCCCAGCCTGTTCCCGTACGCGCCCAGTCCGTTCCCGTACGCGCCTAGCTCGTTCCCACACGTGCCCAGTCCGTTCCCGTACGCGCCCGGCTTGTTCCCGCACGCGCTCGGCCCCAGAGTCCACGCACCCGACCTTGGATCCTACGCGCGAGGCCCCAAATCCTACGCCTGAGACCTTGAATTGTACGCGCGAGACCCCAACTTACGCACCCGGTCCGTATACGGCATGCGCGCGTTCCCCATGCCGCGTGCGCGCTTGGCCCACAACACCAATTGGAAATTGTGGCCTTCAACTATCTTTTTAAGGTGGCTGATTGCGTGATCTTCAATTAGGGCTCCAAATTTGCACACATTGCTACGACATTTTGCATCATTTTAGTTCTCCATTCGAATTAATTAACTTCGCTACCTTTGAAATCCAAGGTGGTAATTTTTGTTTGTTTTTTTTTAGATAGAGCTTAGCGTAGTTTACGAATATTTTGGTAGTTTTTTTTACAGTGTTTGGCTATGGAGAGTGAGAGTGAGCCTGAAGCCCAACAAAAGCCACCAATGTCCACCGCGTAGAGGAAGAGAGAGAAAGACAGAGAGAAGGCGAGGCACGGGAAGCTCCAGAAGAAGCGGATGTACGTGTTTAACAATCCAACAAAAATTGCATTCGTGGGTTGGCAAGATGAGCCATCGCCATGGTCGTCCGTCACTTGCAAGGATTACATCGAGTGGTGCCACCTGTCGAAGATGTTTCCTCCACATTGCCATTTAATAAATCATCGCTCAAACAAGGCAAATTTGAAGTATTGCATCAATGAGGCATTTCGAGCTCGTGCCCTCCAAGTGCACCAATACTTATACGAGCTCGAATTCATGCCCCGCAATGATTGTCCCCTCTATCTTGCTTGCATGGTATATGCGGAGGTCGTTCTCAATAAGCAAGTAGATTGGAGGACTGTGCGGAAAACTCCAAAAATGCCGAGGGTGTAGATGCATGCCGATGTGCCTAGGGAGCAACATCTAGTGTTTCATTTTACGGCACTAGGGCCACAAAAAACAGATGGCCCAGAAGAAGTAGCTCCAGTAGAGTCAGATTCATCACCTAATTCGGAGTTAGATGGACGTGTAGGTCGGCGTTCATCGACTTCTCTAGTGGCGTGTGCCTCACGAAAAAAATGGCAACAATTGAAGCTCCATCAAGCAGTACGTCTGATGCTTCAAGGAGGTGGCCAAGTAGATTTACCAATCGTAAATCTTGTTGGCGATGATGAACCTGCCGCGAGGCTTGAGGGTGTTGGAGATGAAGAACCTATCTATGTTATGGATGAAATGCCAATGATGGATGTCGTAGTCACCACTTCCAACACCAGGCATGTAGCATCAGGGTCCGGAAGTATGACTGTCGATACTCAACTGGAGTTTTTGAAAACTGTAAGTTTGAAAGATGAGATGATTCAACGTCTCCAAGAAGAGATTGAAAACCTCAAGCTGCAATCCAGTGAAAAGGGTGACATTATCACTAAATAAGCAGCCGAGATAGAAGAGTTGCGTCAAGAACGTGTTGGGAGCCAGGCTAATATTGGCGGAGTTGCTCGGTGTGGACGACACAATCCTCGACAATGTTAGTGGCAACATTACTAGCTACTTGTTAGAGACCCCGACAAGACCACAACGTCACCGCTTTGCTAGTCGTCCGTCGGTTTTTCTACCGCTACCCACTGTAGCAGCGCAACCATTCCTAGATTCCATTGGCACCGAGGATTCTCTGTTGTTTTACCCAGCCAATCCAAGCACGAAACTTGTTCAGCTTCGCATTGCAAACAACATCCTTCGAAAAAAGACTAGATCAATGAGCAAGCAATACTATCAATGGAAGTTGGCATGCATCTTGAATGTTGACTGTGCGAGGAAATGGCAATAGAGGTCCAGAAGATTGACAACGAATATTTGACGAATAATACGCGTCGTGACTTTGGACTCACATCTTGGGCTCACATCAATGAGATGTTTCCAATTGAATTGCCTCTATTGCCAGATGATAAATCTGTTGACTGGGCAAAGTTGGAGTGGGACCACGTAGAGGCTAGGTCTTGTCATGTCCTTCAACCAAGCGGAAACGTGAAAGCACGCAAGTTATGGCCAACACCAGCAAGCTTCACGCAAAATGAAGATGCTTGCTCAGTTTGTTTAAATCCGTTCGGGCGAGAAGGTGCATATGCTCTTGGCACGTGCCGGTGCTTATACCATCCGATGTGTCTCCTAAGTGGTATCTTGACACATAGGTTTTGCGCAAAGTGTAGAGCACCATTTCATAAGCGCTTGTATGAATTGTTTAGCCTCACACCTACATGCCACCTAGTTGGGAGTTGAACCCAGAGACTGTACCTGGAGATGCCTATGCTCAAAAGTGGGGAGAAGATTTGGTGTGGATTTGGCGTGCGCAGTACCACCAGCTACATACAGTGGCAAGCATAAATAGTCGTACAATAGAAGCTTCTTTAGAAAATTAGCTACCACATTCATATGAATTGTCATAAAATAGCAAGAATATAACCATCAGAGTATATAGATGCAACAAGCATAAAACACAAAGTTTTCAATAAAAGTATGAACTAGAAAAACACACAATAATTCATATGTGCAACAAACTTGTCCAACTCTTTATGCACGAATTCATTTTAGTGTATATCAGCTATAGAAAACAATATATTAAGTCACAATATAACTATATAACTCAATGATTTTAGCTCTTAACCACTCACAAGCGCTACCACCGTGTATATCCACCTTTTACATGGTAGTCATCAAGAGCTCTTTGAGGCATAGAGTGTATCAACTTCCTGACAACATCAACCTTTATGTTGTACCAAATCTCTTGAATCTTCTCCCATAAGTCACTTTTCTTGGTAAGTTTCCTCTCAAACCTCCTCATACGACGATCTACTTCATTCCAAAGATGTTCTATTGGATTGAGGTCAAGTGATTGTAGAGGATGCCCAATAGTATAAACTTTCGAGCACGCAACCAATCTACAACATAATGTGCAGTGTGCTTTGGGTCGTTGTCGTGTTGAAACAAACATGATCTTCTTCTAAACCTTGCACTTGTATAGTGCCCGTAAGTTCCGTCTCTAAAATATTGCGATATACATATTTATCCATCTTCCGGTTCAATCAAATGAAGCTTGCCAACTCCTTCCCAACTCATACAACCCCAAACCATTATGCTTCCTCCCCCATATTTGACTGTAGGTTGCACGTGCTGATCCAAAAGACGCTCTCCACTCTTTCTCCAACAATATTGACGTCCATCCAAGCCAAAAAGATTGAACTTGGATTCATCAGAAAAAATGACATGACTCCAAAATTCCCAAGTTGCATGTTTGCACTTCTTTGCCCACTGCAAACGACGAGCTCGATGCTTCTTTGTCAAAAGTGGCTTCTTGGTCTTCACACATGCTCTTAGCCCTTGCCTCCAAAGACTTCTTTTCACCGTATCATCACTCAATTGCATACCCTCACATCGTAATGCACGTCCTACAGCTGCAGCTGTACTAGTATGTGGATCATTTAACCTCCTCACAATGTCATGGTCACCACGTTCATCAAGAATTTTAGGTCTACCAGGTGAAGCTTTGTCTTTCAAGGTCTTTCTCTCACGAAACCGTCGCACTATGTCAGAACAAGTGCTTCGAGGAATGCCTAAAAGTGCTGAAATCTCTCTATATGAGTTCCCTTGCTCATACATTTCAAGAACTGTTCTGCGATCATTCTCAAATCTTTTAGGAGCCATGGCTACTCTCCAAGGGCCTCTTCAAATCTTACAAAAAAATTCACAACAAAAAGCTTTACAATGGATATGTAATGAGAAGATTATGGTGTGCAAAACTTGTGAGCATAATAAGTCGTACGCACCTCTTCATGATCTTTGCATGTATAATCTCTACAAGTGTCAAATTCTAAAGGAGTCAATGTTAATAAGGTGCCATGTGGTGTGTTGACTAAAGCAATCCCAAAAAATATCTTACGAACTCATTAATTATGCTACAGTGGGCATATTTATGAGAGATGCCTCTCTGTCCGATTCCTTGTGCTTGCCACTGTAAGTCCAATGTAAGCTCGCAATTTGGTTGGGAAAATGACCACAAAGAAATTGTACGAGTGGCCAAGAAGCTCATATCGGGAACCACTGCAGACCATGTTGGTAAACAAAACTTCTTCTACCAAGTCATGGGCGGATATTGGGATGCTAGAAGGAAGCTATTTCAATTCGGGCGACGCCCAGATAGGAAAATGTGGAATCACCAGGGACGTGTGGTGTCAGAATTGGGAGAGGCCACTAATCTTGACCTTCGCAATGCGTTGCAATGGGAAGAATCGCAATGGAAGGAAACGTGGAAGGAGGAAGCTATTGACTTCCTTCTTGAGGAACATAGTCCGGCTACTATGAAGACTCTCGAAGCACTTCGGAACTCCGAAATGTTACGTGCTCTGATAAACTCGGATGGGCTTCATCGGAGGACGGGAGCGGCTCGTAGATTGCTGGATGATGGGGCTGGAGGAAGTGGTGAACCAAGTGGAGCTGATGCGTGATGAAGTAGAGTATAGGCAAATAGAATGCAAGGTGAAAGCGTAGCATTTATAACCATTTTGTATGTTGCGGCATTTGCATATGCAATATAAATATAAGGACATCTTTAAAGCATTGACCCATTTCTTGCAGCTCCTTTAAAACATTGAAATGATTTTGTAACATTTAAGATAATCCAATTTGCAAGAACTGAACTCTTCATGGTCCCTATTCGCACGCGCCCGGCCACTGTTCGCGCGCGCCCGGCCTCAGAGCGCACGCGTCCGGCCTCCATTCGCACGCGCCCAGCCTCCATTCGCACGCGCCCGGCCACTATGTTCGTACGCGTCCGTCCCATCTCGTACGCGCGCGGCCTACGGGGGGCATGCGCGCCTCACTATAAGTTTGAAAATCGTGGAACAATGGGCCCACTTTCCAGGCGCTTTAGCTTGCAAATGCCACGTGGCGGCTCCTTGCTAAGCACTATTGGGAAGTGGGTTCCGATGTCTATTGACACCCTTTTACTCCCGGTGTCTATTGACACCCTTTTACTCCCGGCACCCCTTCACGCTAGTTTGAAGCATGGACTCAAGTGGGCCTTTTGAGATTTGGGCTTCCGAGAAGAAAATGAAGAAACGACAGCGTGATGCGGGACGAGTATGCAACCACAAGCAAAAGAAACGCATTCACATATTCATCGATGGTGAGCTGAAGGCATTTCGAGGTTGCGGAGATGTACCAAATCCGTGGACATTTACAGAGTATGCGAAGTACATAGCCTGGTGTCATTTGGGACGAATGTGGCCGCATTCGCGGTATTTGCAACTTCAGAAATACAAGAAGGATAATTTAAATTACTGCACTAATGAAGTATTCAAAGAACGGTGCATCCAAGCGTACCAGCACATCTACAACACGACAAAGGTTCACCGGAACGAGGTGAATCTATCCATTTTACGTATGGTATATGTTGAAATTATACTCGGAGTAGTAGTTGATTGGAGGACGATGGAAATACAGCCAAACTCTAAGATGACACGAGTATCCACGGCGACACTACCAATAGAGTGCAAGTTTCCGGGCGAAGCTCTAGAAAAAAAGGCCAAGGAGGTTGAAGTTCCAAATGAGGAAGTTGTGTGGTCTGACACTTCTAGTGACGACTCGGATATTGGGTGTGACTCAACTTATCGCAAGGAGATTGAAGGCTTTATTAAATGCCACTGGCTAGATTCTGCCCTCCAAGAAACACTGACAATTGGAGAAGATTCCGGCAAGGAAGAAGATCCAACTGAGATGGACGCGGTTGCATATGAGAACATCAATGAAAACCTAGAGTCTTCTGATGATGTTCCAATTGAACGAGAGGCTCATCTTCAACTTCTTGCTAAATATCAGCAGAGTTTACAGGAAAGCAAGAATCTAGTAGAAGAAGCCAACCGCAACAAACAAGAACTTCAAAAATTACGTGCAGTACTCCAAGAAAAGGACAATCAAATCCAAGAATACGCGAAGTTGGTGTTTATTTTTAAGTCGTAGAATTTGATAGCAATGGAAGTAGTGCCATGAATGATAAACGGGCAATTTTGTAACATTTTGAAAGCATAGACCTTGTGAATTTTATAAATTGCACTTCATTTGTAAATGGCTTTAGTTCGAAACAATATTGTTTATCTCTGATGTTAATCAAGTTTGTATGGTTCAGCATGTTTTTGAATTTGTACAATGTAATAAAGTGAATGTTCTATACAGTCTTGTATACGTTTAAATTAAATAATTGATGACTGTGTTATGATCTTCCATGATTGTACAACTTCGTGCACCCCATTCAATAAATTATATTCACTTTTGTCTAATATTTGATAACCGACTACTATAGTCTGTAGTATCATCGTGAATTTTTTTGTAGTGGAATTTATATCATGTGTTGAAGAATAAAACTTAAACTTTTGTCTCAAACATGTAAATCATAAGACTAAACAATAAGAATCATGTTACTTTCTTGCATAATAAATTATTTGGGATATAACAAAATCCCCAATATTAATGCCACATTATTATTCTTGGTTGAATTACATGTAACTAATTGCAACGGCCTTCCAAATGATAAAAGATGGCACTCTACCATACAAATTATCCATATTATATCTTAATATGAGTATATTAAGTTTGCCATACATGTAATTTCCCATGCTAATTGAAGGTACTAACTCTCTCCAAAAAATCATTAAGGAAGTATAAGTATTGTGTGCCTAAGCAAGTATAAAGTATTGTATGTATAAGTATTAAGTATTGTATGTATAAGTATAAGTATAAGTTCAAGGCACTAGGTTATATGTAAGTATAAGTATTGTATGTCAAGTTCAAGGCACAAGTTCAAGGCACACCCCTCTCGCTTATGCGCGCAGCCCTCCAGCGTACGCGCGCAGACCCCCAGCGTACGCGTGCAGCACTCCAGTTTACACGTGCGGCCCTCTCTCGTACATGCGCAACCCCCTCGCATACGCGTGCCTCTTGGTCGTATGAGCCCGCCATAGGTCACTAATTTACTATAAATATTCGATTTCAAAGTTACAGGCCCCACTTCCTAGGCGCTTTGGCCTGCAACTGCCATGTGGCGACTTCTTGCTTGGCACTTTTGGGAAGTTTTTTACGGTGTCTATTGACACCTATGTATTTCGCCACCTTCGTATTCCTCCACCTCGTCACGATGGATTCTGGACAACCATCTACTACTAGCAGTCCCCACGGAAAATGACAACGTGAATTTCGTAACGCACGCTCAAAGCAGAAGAAGCGCCTTTACGTTGTCGCGTTGTAAAATAATATATTGTGTGAAAATATTAAAGATGTTGCCTTAGACATCGGATAGAATATGAGGAGAATGATACAAAAGGTTGGGGTCGTGGAGAAATCCACGGTTTGGTTCAATGCGGGATAACCGGAGTTTGTTAGCGTAACTTGGAAGCCTGCATCTTGTCACTGTAGCTCAGGGAAGTGTAGGCGGCCGGTTGGTTGCTTATTTTCTGCTTTCACTAGCAAGTACCAAGTTGCAACTATCCAGGCCGTTCAACGAGTTCGATAAAGCTCGAACCCGGAACCGGCAGGCAACAATCAACGAACCTTGACAGCCAATCAAGTCCGCAACTTGGCGACCATTAGTGGACTCAAGGCGGCTTTATACAATTGTTGAGGGACTGTACAATGTCGCGACCTTGTCCTTTAGCCAGATCTTTTGATGCAGGCTACTTTTAGTTAAAATAGAATTATTTATGGCTATTGGAGTAATTCAGTGAAGGCAAGCTTCTTAAAGAAGTTACTGAGAGATATAAAAAGGAAGATAGTTTCTTTGCCTCACATGATTTGCTTCAAGCCAATAGCTTGGATAGTTTAGAATTGATAGTATGGATTCTCAAATCCCTGTTAATTTGGAGTTGTCGTTATCACAATTAGCAGAGGATCCGTTTCAATCTTTTTAGCCATCGACTTCCAGACGGCGTGTGCAAGATGAAGCGGAGCCTTCTGAGCGTTGTGTTCAACAACGTTCAAATCCAAATCCTCAACAACTCTCATTTTTGAATTTACAACCGGACGCAAAAGCTCTAGTGATTGTGTTGGAGGCTGAAGCTACTTTTACTGGGGGCCATCAGATGGTGTTCGAAGGATGTTTCGAAAATACCAATGAAGGCCAGATGGTAAGTCGCTTCTCCAATGAATTGGACCACCGTCTTTGGCTTCGAGGGCCACTCATTTATTTAAGTGGCGAGCGAAGAGCAAGTTACGTTTCAGCAGTGCCCCGACAAATTTTAGAGTTTTTGTACATCTAGGTAAGTTGTAGAATCCATTTAGTTGTGAATATTGAAGTTTATTATATGTTTATGTCAATAGTGGATATTTAGATCAAGTTTTGAGAAGGAAAAATGAAACTAAAACTTTGATAACGTTTGACCGTCCTTGAATTACTTTGGGACCTTAGCAAGAATGATAGGAGTCCCAAAGTAGGAGGCGACCTCCTCCTGTCATTCTTGATTTGTTTTTTTTTGGAGAGCTGTGAGTAGAAAATCCGAGGAGATAATCGGGTCTTGTGTACTGTTTTTTCATGGGAATGTTATGAAAAATAGAGGATTTGTTCCTTGTGAAATTCCGCTTCTTTTGGTAGTTGATTCGCCTAATTTGGGGTTCATACGCAAACGTTATGAGAGATTGAGTGAGGAGTAGTTGGCCGCTACCCAATTAAAAGAGCAGCAACTTCGGGTCTTCACCACGACTGAAGTACTTTGTGTTTGAACGTGAAATTTAGTGGAGATATAACTTGTTGTGTAAGCTTTTCATGAAGCCATTATTCAACTCATTTGGACTTACTATAAAAAAGTTATAGCCGTCTATGTAGAGGAGGGTACTGCTGCCTTGGAAGTTGAGAGGCATATACTTTGCGCCTACACAACTTTCGGTATGTAAGTTAGTTTTTAGTGAAATTTAAAGAAGTTTTAGCTTGTTATGTTAGCTTTTCAAAAAGCTATCACTCGACTCATTTAGACTTGCTATGCAAACGTTATAGCCGTCTAAGCGGAAAGGGGGGTGTGCTGCCTTTGACATAAAGAGGCACAAACTTGATTTAGCATAACTAATTTAGTTAATATCTTTGTTAGGAGTGAGATTTTGTGCAGTTAGAGCATACTGGCTTAGCTTTTATTCAAAGCTATTGCTTGCCTCTTTTGGGGCATTGAGGTGGATTTGGCAGCCATCTGACTGCACGACAATCAATTTGATTCAAGGAAGAAGAAGAAGGTGAAGATTTGAAGATTTGAAGACCTGAAGATAAGAAGACATGAAGACTCGTGTGTTGTGGCTTGTGGCTTGTTATTCCTAGCCCGCTTTGGGGGCTCGTTGTCTTGAATTTGTGATTCCCAGCCGGATTTGGAGGCTAGTTGTTTTTCAATTTTGTTTCGTAAACATTGTTGCGACGAAGTGGGATTGATCACCCACACGGTCGTGTTTATGTTTTTCCCACTAGTGAGGCACGATTGCTGGTCACCGTGGGTTTAAAGTTTAGGAGCCAATCTTTCGGACGGTCAGCTCGTGGTTGGGCCGTCCCGTTTTACCCGTCCGAGGCCATGGTTTCTTATCACCTACCCTTAACCCTTAACCCTTTAGAGCCACCACAGGATAGGCCAATGGGGAGGAGTTTAAAGATTGAAGAGTGAAGAATGAAGACTCAAGACTTGAAGACAAGAGGATTTGGTGGTCAAGACTAGAGATTTATTTGGAGACAACCTTTGTTCTCAAACCATTTCTAGCAGCAGCTAGGATCTCCACGATTTCTCAAAGGAAAACTCTCGCTACTCAACAACGTGTTGATGGATGAAAAGATGAAGGCATTTTCTGGTTGGGAGGCAGTTCTAATTCCATGGACATTTGCACAATGTGCAAAATACATTGGATGGTGTCATTTGAGGCACCTCTGGCCATACTCATGATATTCTCTAATGGGACGTACAAATAGGGCCAACTTGGGATATTGCACCAATGAGTTCTTTAAGGAGCGTTGCATCCAAGCATACCAGCACATTTATGACAAGGCGAAAGTGCGCCGCAACTCGGTAAATATTTCAATTTTACGGATGGTTTACGCGGAGATGGTACTTGGCGTACCGGTTGATTGGAGGACAATGGAAATCCAAACACACTCCAAGATGGCGCCAGTCATTGGATTAACAATACCGTTTGTGCAGAAGTTTCCAGGAGAAGGTCTCAGGAAAACCATGGAAGTTGAACCTTCGGATAAAAAAATTGAGTGATCCGCGTCTTCATCCGACGACTCGGATACTCGATGTCATTAGTCTGTGCGTAGGCAACAAAAATTGTCCATCATATCAGGCTTGAACCCTAAACCGTCGGTTTCACAACAAGACGGAGATGCCACGAAGTCGGATGCGGTACCTGAGGAGGGCGTGGATAATAAAAAAAAGTCTACGGAGAGTAACTGGGTGAGTCGTGACGATTATCTTCGAGTTGTGAAGCGACTAAATGAAAGCTTGAAGGTAATTGACGATCTAGGAGAAGATCTCGATGAGAAGGAAAATGAAGTTGCGGAATGCCACGAAGAAATTCAAGACTTGAAAGAAAAAGTTCGGGAGAAAGACCATCTTCTTTCATTTTTTACTGGCTTTAGTGGAGTTTAGAACTACAACAGTGCTAGAAATGTACATAGAGCAATGTTGAAACGTTTTGGAACAAGAGCTTTAGACAATTTTGTAACTGCCATTGAATATTGAGCGATGTTTTGTATATTAAATAAAACCTTGTAAATTGAGTGGCATCATGTATATTAAGTGGATTTTTATGAGATGTTTTACATATCAAAATGTTAAATCTTGCAATGTTTCAATTTACCGACGAATTAGTGCAAACCTTGAAGTATTATGGAAGAATCTAAACCGCCAGCCCGACCCGCTCGCGCATCGGCCGGTTGAGGAAAGAATCCGTCACCGTCCGTGTCGGCCAGACACCCTCGTCGAGGCCGCAGAGCACGATCCGATCGACGTCGATCAGGCGGGATTCGAGGAGCCCGAGGATGCGCAGCCGCGGATGCGGCGCCGGCCCGCCGCAGGCCACCATCCGCTCGGCGGCCAGCGCCGTGAAGAAGGCGGGATACTCGCCGAAGGTGCCCGGCATCAGGCCGGGCTCGGCGAAGGCAAGCTCATCGAACAGGGTGTCGAGGATATCGAGGGAGCCGTCCTCGGGAATTTCCGCCTCCGGACCCGCCAGCAGGAGGTCACAGACCGCACGGTGCCGTCCGGCGATCTCGACGAGGTTGCCGCGCTCGGGCTGGGCCGGGCCGGGAAACGCCGAGAAGGCATCGGCGAGCCGTGCGACGAGGCCGGCCGCCAGATCCCAATCATGCTCGGTCAGGCGAAGCTTGGGCCGCGGCCGCCGACCAGTGGCGCTGCGCTGGTCGGCGATCGCCCGCATCAGGCCGTCGAAGCCTGGTTTCGGTGCGGGGCCGCGAAAAACGCCGATCTCCAGGGCAGCGGCGGCCCTGATCACGTCCGCGCGCGGCGTGCCGAGGCGCACGAAGGGGTGGGCGAGGAGCGCGATGAACTTGGCCGGCCGCAAGTCGGTGGCGAGTTCCGCCACGAGGCGTGCGAAACGGCCGGCCTGGCTGCGCGACAGGGCTTCCCCTGCGGAATCCTCGGCGACGATGCCCCAGCGGCCGAGTTCGGCGGCCACGCGGATGGCGAGCCCCCTGTCCGGGGTGACCAGGGCCGCACTCCTTCCGGGCACGTCGAGCGCCTCGCGAAGCGCGATGGCGGCGATCAGCGCCTCGTGTCTCTCGTCCGCGGCCTCCACCACCGCGAGGCCGACCATTCCCTTGGCAGCCAGATCCCGGCGGTTGCCCGGAGCGAGCTGCGCCCAGGCGTCGGTCGTCTCGGCCGGTCGAAGGGCCTGGGAGAGGAGAACGGCCCTGGCCCGCGCCTCAGGCGCTGGCTCTCCGAGTGCCGTGATCGCGGTGCGGTCGAGGTGGAGGCAGCGCGGCCCGAGCAGTCGGTTAAGGATCGCCTGGGGATGGCCATGGGCGATCGTGGACTCGCCCGACTCGACGCTCTCGATGGCGGCCCAGCCCTCGGCGTCGAGGTCCTGGTCGAGACCCGGCAAAACGACGGCGCCGCGTGGAAGTGCCGCCACGGCCGCGATGAGCTTCGCCGTCGCCGGCACGGACCCGGTCGAACCGACGACGACGACGGGATCTGCGGTTTTCTCGCGCGTCAGGCGGTCGGCTTCGGCCAACACCATCATGCGCGAACGAACGACGGGGTCGCCGAGCCCGCGGTCCTTGAGAATCTTGGGCCAGTTCTCGGCAGCGATC